>FXXK01001688.1:78545-92294 GCA_900184695.1 Betula pendula | reverse complement strand
AAGGAGAGAGATACCATTTTTATAAGTCATACAAGCCAAAGTGTAAGAATAAAACATTTTGTTTTATTTTATAAGAACATAACCATCTTATATTATTTACCATACTAAATAGACTTATTTTATTTATTCCAAATAAACCCATTAAATAATTTCTTGGACATTCAAGGCGGGCCACAACAGCCGGGATAATCGATCGTCTCGTTTTATTTTTGAAACCGTCGGAGAAGCCGTTGATACAGAATCCACTGGTAGCTGTATAAATGATTTCAGATTAGTGCCAAATATATCCAAACAATAATACTTTTTTAAAAAGAGTTCAATTTACTTTACAAATAAACCAGAGAGACGAGACGAGAGGCCTATTTTGATCAAACCAATTTTCTTTTCTTTATAGGCATTATAAAGCATTTAATCACCAATTATATTTATTTATATATGAGTTAAATGCCATTTGGGCCATTTTATTACAAGTAGTTTTGGACCAAAATCAGATAGACACCTAAGTTTTAAAAAATGACACATGTAGGTGGTACTTGGCGTTAATTAAATGAAAGCCTCACTTTGTACCTCCGTTTTAGTTCTATCAAGAATTTTAATGAAACTCTATGTAAGCATTTCTAAAATGCCGATACTTGTCCCGAGTACTACATGTGTACACCACCTAAGCGTATGACAGGTGGTACTTATGATTTTTATGCCAAGTCGGACATGAAAAATAATAACTCAAGAAGAAAAAAAAAATTAAAAAACTTATAAAAGAAAATAACAAATTTCAAAGCGAATACTGGTGTCAGCACCTGTTCTCACATTGCCCATGGAATCTATTGGGTATGTTGTGTACATAGATGCATCTTGTGACGACCCGTTTTATAATTACACTGTAGCTAAATTTATTTATTTATTTTTTAAAAACATACAGTAATCATGAACTGAACCAATTATCACAGGGTGATAGAAACACCTGTCATACATGTATCTCACAACATATCATGAGAATACATCTATTACATTAGAGTCACATATCACATTTAATATAAATTGAGCGGAAGCATATACTATAAGAGTGATCAATATACATAAAGCTGACAATTAAATATTAATGATTAAAAGTTTACATTGTAACATATAGAAAAAGATGGCTATACAAACCGTATTACATGCGACACTATCCAAATATACAAAAATATTATTTGTGAATACATCACAACAATATACAAAAGAATAGACTAACTACAAAGTCTTTACAAAAAAGAATACGTTCCACGACATCAGTCGTAATAGCCAAGATAATAGGCCATGAGATCGTCATTTACCCCCTTAAAACCTACATTAACATCTATGCAACCATGGAGATCATCCATGATTACATAGGCGGAAAGAAAAAGTGTGAGTGAACGGATTCAATGAATAAAAATCCACTGATCTTGTTTGATGACTACTTGAGCAATGATAGCAACCTCTTCAACAACGCCACTTGTAGGGGTGGGACTCGTTCAAGAGCCAAATTTATTGGGTATCCGAGCCAGCGTTATTCAGATTCGATGGCCAATTCATACTATAGTAACAATTACTCTAATAAATTTATTCGTGAGAGTGAGTTTGTTTCAAGAACAGACTACTAGCAATATATCAAGCGATCAAAGGCTCGATTACAACATGTACACTTTCAAGAACAAGTACTACAATTAATGCGAGAATTATTGGACGATATGAAGCGACGTACTAACACGATTGTTAACAAATATGGAGGTTGCGTTGAAGTTGTCTATAACCGTGATCCTGAATCTCTGAATAGGCACCCCGCCTATGAAGAGAACATTAATTACGGTGAAAATGATGTAGATATTATTAATTTGGTAGAGCTACCGTCAGAGAAAAAATTTGTGCAACCACTACTATTTGCTCAAATAACTGCACCAATGGAAAAACATCAACCACCTTCTCCACCACAAGCACAACTCATCACGATTACCAAAAAAGAAAAGAGTAATGTCAATTTCTTTGAAGAAAATAGAGAAGTTGAAGATGATATCCAAAAAGAAATTGTTGGAAGAATTTTTATGAAAATAGACAATAGGCAAAAGTCTTGCCTTGGTGCTATCTACGTAAATTTCTCCAAGTACCTTTTTCTAGAGGATCTGCGCATGCCATATCACAAAGAAAACTTGATGATGAGTTTTTTTTTCAAGTGAGGGTGTCTAATGTAGAACAAAATTTACTCATATTTTTGGTAAATTTCAAAATAAGAAAAATAATAAATAATTTATTAGGAAAACGCCGTTTAACAAGATTTTTGTTTAGATTCAGACAGTGGAAGTATAGAAGAAAATATTTTGTCATGATCACTACTAATTGTCAACCGTATTCAGTTGATAGAAAAATCAATTAATTGATTTTCTATTTTAGGTTAGGATTTTACTGTTTATTTTATTTTTTTCATCTTTAGTTTATTTTTATGGCTTTTAAAATTTCAGATTTTGTAATTGCATTGTAAATCAACACACAATTGAATATTTATCAATCAGAGAATTTCTTTTAAACATTCTGCGGAGTTTATTACTTTTAAACATGCGAGCTTGTTTTGTTTCTCAATTAGAAGACGCGGACACTTTTGATTTGTTTACCAAATCTTCTGTTATGTCAATTTTGTTAAGGTTGACACATGATTGAATATTATTAATTTCCTCACTTACCCATTTGATCGGGCTTCCATTAATTAGTTTAAGTAGAAGTATGAGTTACAAAGGATAACAAGAGATAATTACACTTACACCTGTCTACCTTACAAGCATCTACTTTACATTTTAATTCAAAGTATGTGTTACATTTGGACTTCAAAGCATTTGTTACTTTTGGGACATGTAGGAAAATAGTAACTTTAATAGATTTAGGCGTTTATAAGGATTTAACGGAATTTACAAAAATACTCACATGTGAATCTTTGACAATTTTTTTTTTTTTTTAGAAAACAAAAAAAGGGTTTTTTGATAATTTTGACAAAATTTAACGGAAAATTCTAATGGATTGGTGAAATTGAAAAAAAAAAAAAAAAAAAAAAAAAAAAAAAGAAAAGAAAGATACATATATTGAGAGTTTTTGAAGTTTAGTGAGGTAATTGCAAAAGCAACAACAATTTAGGGGGTTTGAGTTGAAGTACTTTCTCCTATTTATTTTCTTGAAAAGAATGCCACATGCTTTAGTACTGCAACCACCTTGGCATCTAGATCCAACTGAGTAGGGATGGAGACTATGGAGTCATGGAGATATACAAGAATATTGAAACCCACTAAAGTACACACATGAAACAGATCAATTAAATTAAAAAACTGGGCAGGAAAACATAACATATACTTTTGATTGTCTGAGTCATCTTGGGAGGAGCAGCCGAGCGAATGCATAATGTTGTGTCTCGCAATTGCTCTTATTCCATCTTTCTTCAGTTCATGGCTCCCAGCCATACTACTCCATTCTCATTACACGGAAAGTAAGTAAGTTTAGGGCACATGAATGTCTCCAAGTAAGTCAATTTTGGAAATGATGACCGGAGCTTTTTATAATCCATCTTTAACTCACTCAAGAACTTCAGACGTAGTACCTCAACATTCGACCACTTGTCATTCTCCTGAACTGGACATATACTTTGGAGGTTCCCTTCTCTGATGTAGAGTTTTTTTACCTTCGGAAGTTTTCCAGGCCTCAACCAACTGGGTGCTGTCCTACGAGGGTAACACTTCAAATCCAATTTCTCCAGTTTCTTAATCGGTTGGTTTGTCCCGCCATTGTCTTCCTCATAATTGCTGTCTGCTTTGGGTTGAAAAGCTCCCGCTCCCCAAGTAATTGTAAGCTTTTGAAGCGCGTTAAATTTTACGAGAGTGGTCACATCTTCAGTTTTGGGGAAAGCCTCCTTGTTTGTGTAGATGCTCAATTTGCTTAGATTCTCCAATCCTGACAAATGATGAAGAGTACAATTTGTACGTGAGTTGCTGTTACTGATTACAAAACCTTTGAGGACTTGAAGTTCTGAGAGAGATGCAATCTCTTTGGGCATGTAATCTAGCTGGTAACACTCAGATATATCCAAGTGTGTCAGCATCTTGAGTGAGCCGATTCCAACTGGAAGTGCCTCTAGATTGTGACACGCCCTAAGATCCAAGATCCTCAAATTTAAGAGCTTACGTACGGAATCCGGAAGCTTGGTAATTCTAGAAATTCCTTGAAGGCTGAAAAACCGTAGAAGTTTCATACTTTCCAACCCTTTTAGGAATTCAACGCTCTCCACTTCAATATGATGCTTAGCTGAGGTCTGCCACCTTC
This sequence comes from Betula pendula, assembly GCA_900184695.1. Lineage (NCBI taxonomy): Eukaryota > Viridiplantae > Streptophyta > Magnoliopsida > Fagales > Betulaceae > Betula > Betula pendula. Next base: position 87,980 of record FXXK01001688.1, on the reverse strand, counting down.
CCAGATAAAGAACCTTGACATTCTTCATCTTTGAGAACCTCTCCAATTCGAAAACATCAGGATAAGGCTCATTGACGTTGAATATTACTTGCAGTTTCTCCGGATCCAATAACTCATTTTTAATTTTCAGTAACTCCTGAGAAAATCCATCGACTAAACACGCCCGGTTAGAGCCCTTGAAATTGACACTGGGATTCCATTTGTCGCCGTCAAAATTAAAGAAACCAGCTTCCTTGGCAAGCACAATCACCGCTGAACGAATACAAGGATCCATCTTATAACTGTCCACCACATACCTCAACTTCTGATTAAAGGGCTCAATGCAGTTCTTCTTCACCAGCTCTTCAAAGATTCCGTCAGCAACTTCCTCGTATGTCTTTCCAGGCGGCGGGCTAACAAAGTCTTCTCCAACCCACCAATGTGTCATAAACCTCTTCTTCACAACCTCGTTTTCCGGAATTGTAGCAAAACACAACAAGCACAGCTTTGTTGTGAGCTCAAGACTTTGATAAACTTCCCGAAAGTCTCGGAAGGCCGAGCTATTCTTAAATTTTTCGTGAACGTGCAAAACAGGCATTATATCAAGCGCCTGGGCGTAATCAAACTCGCTGCTGAACTGATTGTACCAACGGTCGTCGGAGTCTGTGGGAGACAATTTATTCGGCGAGGAGATCTGGTGCTTCAGCTGGATGACAACCTTTTTGAGTACGCCAAGCTTGGCTTGGAGTTGTTTGGCTTTAGCTTCATGGTCAGTTCCCAAATCGTCGAAGGCGCTGTGCTGTAGAAGAGCATCGACGAAGACACTGGCATTGCGGCCCTGGAAGTTGCCGAGCCTGTGCCCCAAGTTGTTGGAATTGTCCTCCAAGTTCTTGAGGAAACTTCTTATGTAACTCAGATCATTCCTCAACTTGTGGACTTGTTCGCCCGTGCTGCCGCCCTTCTTCCCACTATTGCTGTCATTCTGTTCATCTGGTTGCGGAGAGAGGCAGAGGGAGTACTTATCGGCTAGCTCCAGGCGGGCCACAACAGCGGGGATAATCGTCTCGTTTATTTTCGAAACCGTCGGAGAAGCCGTTGATACGGAATCCACTGGTAGCTGTATAAATTAATATGATTTCAGATTTGTGCCAAATATATCCATACAAGACTTTTTTAAAGGAATAAAATTAATTACTTTACAAATAAATTTAGCAGAGAGACGAGACGATCGAGAGGCCTATTTTGTAATCGGAGAGTGTGAAGGATATATACCTGGAGCTTCAGATTGGAGACAATCAAGTTGAGTTCGTCAAGCTTGGGTTTAAGTTGCTCTGCTGTCAAGGCAACTTCTTGACTTCGCAAACGGTAGGAGGGTTCCTGGAGGATCCATTCTAAAACAGTTTTGACGAAGGCTTCGACAGCTTTTTGACCGGAGTTCGTGAAGGACTCTCTTGTTTCATTCAGAACCGCAATTAACTTCTTCTGATCGTCCAACATGTGGAGGAGCAATTTCTCGGCTTCGGTAGTGCTGCGGTCAACAGAATCTGGGATAGTGGTGGACTTGCTTATTACCTGATTAACGGTCGGCTGGGACGAATCCGCCAATGTCTTGGAAAATGAATCACAAATGGAAGAGAGAGGTGTCAGTGTCACACAGAAATGCGAAGCCAAGATCATGATCTGCTGTATGTTCAAATCAAAGCTGGGATATTTACAGTCAAATCAAAGAGTGTGAAGGATACCTGGAGCTTCAGCTTGGAGACAGCCTCGTTGAGTTCGTCAAGCTTTGCTTTAAGTTGCTCTGCTTTCGAGGCTACTTTTTCATGGAGGATCTGTGCAGTACTTTTGACTTGTGCTCCTCCGGCAGTTTTGTGCTCGGATTTCTTGAAGAACTCTTTTATTTCCTTCAGGCCCTCAATTAACATGTTGGCATTGTCATATACGGTGACGTTCTTGGGAACCAAGCAGTTCTCGGCTTCGGTAGTGAGGCGGTCGACAAGTTCTGGGATAGCACTGGCCGACTTGCCTAATTCCTGATTAACGGTTGGTTGGGATGAACACGGCTTTGTTTTGGAAAAAGAATAATTAACAATATCACTTGCATAAATAATTAATCCTATTTATTGCATTACAAATTGAAGTCATAATTAACTAATTCAAAGCATAACTAAATGAGAATAGCGTGTATTAATTTTAGTCTTATATTTCATATTTTCGATCTTTTTCCATTTTAGGAATATCAATCGATCTTTTCACTTTTTTCTGAACATGCATGATAAAACAATCTTCTCTGCACACGGTCGTACGTAGTACAAAATCCTAAAAAAGTGAATGAACAAAGAGATAAAATGATTTAAAGTATGTAATATGACATTAAAAGAAACTTTCAAGAAACAAATTAATCACATTGAGTTCAAGGATTGATGTGTGCCCTCTTGGAATCTATATCGTCAAAGTTTCATATTCTCTTTCATAGTGTTGACATTATAGCTTTTAGGGTGTGTTTGGGATTGTGATTTTGTAGACAATAAATGCGATTTTAAACAAAATCGCAAAAACTAGATTGTTTGGAAACTGCGTTTTTAAAAAATTGAGATTTGAAAACGTAGAAAATCTACGTTTTCAAATTGCAAATAAATTAAGGGGTGTTTTTTTGAAAACGCAGAATTTTAAAGGATCAACTACAATTTTAAAGGCCAAACTGCGACTTTGTTAAACGCTTAACTGCGTTTTCAAAAATTACGTTTTCAAATTACACTTTTTAAAATCGTACTTTTCGAAATCGCAATCACAAACGAACCCTTTATATACATTCTTCTCGAATTTGATATGGCAGGTCCATAATTAATAAAATGGTGTAGCATTTTCACTCTTCACATCAGTATAAGAGCTTAATCATTTCATCGATAATAAACTGCCGCACCAAGTTTTTAAGAAGTTTATTGTAGTAAAAATTAATTGTAATACCCCCAAGCAATTTTTTTATCTTACAACTGGTAGTATATAAAACAAGAATAGTGTTTGACATGTATCCATTCCAACGTCTTTAGCATAACTAAAATATCTTCTTCTTCTTCTTTTTTCACTTTATTCTATTCCTTTGTATATTTTTCCAACTTTCTTCCTACTCTCATAAGCAAAGCATTAGTTTGAAAACTGTTAGCGTTAGAATATATTATACTATTAATATTGTGTTTTCATTTTAGGGTTTATTCATTTCTTTAGTTACTAGATTTACTTATTCATTACTCACAGCATCTTTATAAATAGAAACATTTGTAATACTTCACATACACTCAATATATAAGATGTAGTCTCTATGTCTCTCTCTGCTTCCACTCTCTCTCTCCCTTTTCTTTTTACTATTCTTCAATATATTTAACATGGTATTAGAGCCACTTTCTTATGACCTTTATAAACGCCCTTAACGTTTTTTTGGCGTCCTTTGCGTGCTTTCTGATTGTCTCACAATTCCAGTCGTCCACACACCACTTCTCGCCTTTAAAGCCTTTGTCAGTGTCTTCTCCGCCTTCACTGTAGCCAAATTAGAATAAATAATCCAAGAATCAAGCTTGCCAAGCATAGATCTGTCGACTTGTGAAGGTACATCATCAATAGCCTCCACATGTACCACCCAAACTTTTTGCCTGCGCAGCCACACACCACCACACTTGGCCAATCGCCTTGGTAACCATGTCAGACAACAGATTAGATGCCGACAAGTCCAGATCTGCCAAGATCACAACCGTCCAAGCTTCCACACGCATCTAGAAGCTAAGGTTCATTCGTCTAGCCATGTGCCGTCCAAAGTTTCTGGCAGCGCAGCCACACATCCCCACCATTGTCCAATCGCATCGATCGTAGCGCCACTCTACAGATCTAAAGCCAATGAATCCATCGCTATCGAGAACAGCCTCACCAAAGCTCACATGCACCGTCACACGGGCTCTATTCTGTAACCTTCTTTCACGTGCCCATGCGCCAGCTACACTCTCCGTGTGTTATTTTCACGCACCCACGCGCCTTCATCTGTCCAAGTGCGTCATGTGATGCGTGCGTTTTAATCACACGCCTGCCACGAGCTCAACCCGACCCAGCAGGTTTTTCAAGTGGGTTCGGTCTATTGGGTTCACTACCCGGGCCAGCCCAATAAGCAAAACCGTTTTCACTCGGTTCAGTCGTGCAGGCCAACGGGGTCGATTTCTACCTAACTCAGCCGATCATGCCAGTTAGGTCATACAGGGCCCAAATTGGTTTTCACTTGGTTCAACCGAGTAGGCCAACCGGGTTGGATTTCTACCTGGCTTAGTCGATCAAGCCAGCCGGGCCAACCCAAACCCTGGTTCTACCTAGTCTATCAGCCCAGCTGCTCAAGTTGACCGTCAATCCAGTCCACTAATCGGTTCATATCCTTTGGAGACCAGTTCGAGTCTTTTCTAGTCCAGTTCAAAGAGGTTTGAACTGGTTCAGGTGTCTTCATAGCCACTTGCCGCCATTAGCCACCTGCTATCGCCTCTGGAGACTTTCCGGCCAACTCCGACAAAAAAAAAACTTTTTTCCTTTCTTTTTCTCAAACTCAAGCTTACACCTTGTGTTTTAGGGGGGATGTTAAAATGTATTATATTATTATGTTTCCATTCTAGGGTTTATTCTCTTCCTTAGTTTACTAGGTTTAGTACTTGTTCACCACTGATAGCTTCTCTATAAATAGAGGTGCCTTTGTAATACTTCACATGTACTAAATATACAAAATGTAGTCCCTATGTTTCTCTCTATTTTCCCTCTCTCTCTTCCTTTTCTCTTTACTATTCTTCAATATATTTAACAATTAGTAATCAATGTAAGACTTCTACTCATAACTATCTTTATAAACCACTTTCCCTCTTAAATTCCTGATGTCCTCGTCAAGGTCACGTACGTCATACAGTGCTTCAATACCGTATGAATTGGCATTACTAGGTGGTTTTGATACCATATTTAATAACCTAGGAAAAAGTGCTAGCCACATCTGCATTATCACTCGAAATAACTAGTCATTTTGGGTAGTCATTTCAAATGATAGGGCAAATGTGGTTAGCGCTTTTTCCTGGATTGTTACAATAGAAACCTTATGTGGATTGTTTGGTTCCACATTGTCAACCATTGTGAGTGGTAAAAATGTAATAGAAATAAAAAAGAAATAATATTTAAAAGAAAGTAAAGAATGAAATAAATAATTTGTTTAAATAAGTATAGAAAAAACAGTATCTAAAGTAAATAATTATACTTTTTGATTAGGTATTTTAAATAATAATATTTAAAATACATTTTTGAAGCATTTGAGCAGAAGCAGGTCGATAGTCCATTTAGCTTAAGTTGCTATAGCATATTCAAAAGCAAACCTATGTTAGGAAAATCCTTCTTTGAAACATTTTTGTATTGCTCCTTTGTTTTTTTATTAGAATCAAAATATTGAATCAGAGAACACAGAGCCATCTCTTTAATTATCTTTATGTCAAGAGTTATTTTCAGTGATTGATGTAGTCCTCTAAAATTGAATCACTTCAAAAAAAAATTTACATTCTATTTTTTTGGTTTTGCTATTCTCTTATATTTTATATTTTATTATAAAATTCTACAACATGCATGATTTCAAGTACTTAATATCCAATAAAGTAGTTAATCACCCGCTATATATAACAGGTTGTGAGTATACCTGATCGCCCAACTTGTTGGCATTTTCAGATTCCTCAACGTTCTTGTTCTTGGCTTCTGTAGTAGACTTGTTTATTTCCTGATCAAGGCTTGGCTGGGATGAACTCGTCATTGTTTTGGAAAAGGAAGCACAAATGTAGGAGATCCAGAGGCGTTAGTGTCACACAAAAATGCGAAGCCAAGATCTACGGTAAGTTAAAATCAAAGTTGAGATTTATAGATGTTTCTAGTCCAATATAATTGGGGCTTCCAGATGTTTCTTGCTTATATCATAATTAGTTTGTTTGATTGATTATGCCAATAGAATATAATCAAATGCAATCAAGTGTAATCGAATTTTAATGCAACAAAAAAACTCAATTAAAAAATAGAAATGAAATATAGTATAAAATAAGATATAAAAGATACATAATCAATAAAATAAAGTGAGTAGAAAAACTTATTAGACGTTGGAATCAATGATATCTAGTAAGTTATTAGGTAAAAGTCTACATACCCCCTTCAAACTATCACTCAATTAATAATGTTTTTCCAAACTTTCAATTGTGACAATGTATCCCTCTAAACTACTAAATAATTGTCAATATCCTCACCAAGAACAGCAAAAAAATAAAAATGACCCCACAAATTTTTCAATAAGACAAAATACCTTTATGAATTCAATATATATATATATTAAAACGAAAATCTTTATAAATTTTTTTTAAAAAAATTTGAATTTGGCCAATTGGGTGGTAGTTTTTTTTAAAAAAAAATTAATTATTTTTTTGTTTTTATTTTTAATTTTAGTTTTAATTTTTGTAGCCTTATGAATTCAAATATAAAAATAATTTTTATTTTTATTTTTTAAAAAATAATTTTAAAACGAAAATATTTATATTTATTATTTTTTTTTTTAATTTTGAATTGGGCCATTGGTGGTAGTGTTTTTTTTTTAATATATATATATTATTTCTTTTTTTTTCTTAATTTTTTTTGTTTTAGTTTTTCTAGAATTTTTTTTTTATTTTATTAAGGGTATTTTCATCATTTGGGGAACATTGACAATTGCTTGGTAGTTTGGAAGGGGACATTGTCACAATTAAAAGTTTGGGAGGGATATTATTAATTGAGTGGTAGTTTGAGTGGGGTATGTGAACTTTCCTAAGTTATTACCTTTTATTGGGTTTAATTTTGTAGAAAGATATGAAAGAGAGAATAGAGCATAAAGAGTGGAAGTGGAGAGAGAGCTTAGGGCTAAATTTTGTATATTAATCAGTATGTTGAAGTATTGCAGATCGATGCCTTTATTTATAGAGAAGCTATAAGGGTTGAACAAGTAAATCCTAGAATACAAAAGTAAATATATAAACTAGAGAATCATATAAAATATTCTTAACATCCCCTCAAACTTAACATGTAAGTTTGACTTTGAAAAAAAAAAAAAAGGGAAAGAGATTTTTTTTTTGTTTTTTTTTTTTAACCAAAGAAACTTTTGGAGTTGGCTAGAAAGTTGGCGGACGTGGCTAGAGAAACTACCAAACAAGTGGTCACCGGTGGGCAGTAACAGAAGATGACGAGTGGCATCAGTAGGTTTTGGCTAGTAGGTAGTCGGTGGGTACTAGGTTGTTGACTAGTTTGGGTTGAGGACAAGTGGGCCTGAAGCCCAGTAGAGAATGCTTGAGGGTCAGCTTGGGATAGGCAATTGTGGGCCGCTGACTGTCTTGATGGGCTGAAGGAAAAAAANAAAAAAAAAAGTCCTCTTATTTAGGAGGTCGGTTTGTGACCAAATTACCAATTGGTTTGAATCTAGGTGAACCGGGTTGAAGAACTTGGCCGAAACAACCTAAAATAGGCGAGCCCAAGGAGGATAGATTTGGTTGACTTGCTTGGCTGAACCGAATGGAGACGAGCCAATTGGCTTGTTTGGTTGAGTTGGGTTGAGATTGAGTAGCTTGGTTGGCCAGCTCAGTTGAACTAGGTGAGATTGCGTGGCCCATTTTAAATTAGTCTGTGATGACCTGAACCATTAGGAACCAGGTTGACAAGCTAGGCTAAATCTGCCTCAGCCTTTGGGATCGGTTCAAAAAATTTGGGTTGAAACCGGCATGAAACCGAGGTGATGAATGATAAGGCAGGAGAGCCTCAACTTGGTTGACATTAAAGTGACTGTGACACTTATCTAAAATCTGGATAAAACCTAAAAGACCTTATTTTTTAAAAATGAAAAACACAATGACTAAATCTAAATCAAATGAAATGAAATAAAGTATAAAATAAGATATAAAAGATACATAATCAATAAAACAAAGTGAGTAGAAAAACTTACTAGATGTTAGAATCAATTATATCTAGTAATTTATACCTTTTATTGGATTTGATTTTGTAGAAATATATGATTGGAGAAATATATGAAAGAGAGAAGAGAGAATAAAGAGTGGAAGTGGAGAGAGAATTTAGGGCTACATTTTGTATATTCAAGATGTTGATGTATTGTAGAAACCTCTATTTATAAAGATGCTATGAGAGGTGAACAAGTAAATCGTAGAATATAAAAGAAAAGATATAAACTAAAGAATCATATAAAATATTCTTAACATCCCATCAAATTCAAGATGTAAGCTTGAGTTTGAAAAAGAAATGGATTTATTTATTTTTAATTTTTATAGATGAACTTTTGGAGTTGGGTGGAAGTTGCCGAAGGTGGATGAAGAAATACCAGAAAAAGTGGTTGCCGATGGGCAATAACAGAAGATGACGAGCGGCATCAGCAGGTTGTGGCCAATAGGTAGTTGGTGGATTGGGATGTTGACTAGTTGGGCTGAGGACAATGTCCTGAAGCCCAACAGAGAATGCTTGAGGGTCGGTTGAGGCTAGGTAATTGTGGGCCGCTAACTGTCTCGATGGCCGAAGGAAAAAATTAAAAATTAAAAATTATAAAATTATTAAAAAAAAAAAAAACGTCATCTAGACTGGGTGGTCATTTTGCAGCCAAATTGACTAGTTGATGAGCGGTCCAGTTCGGCCTGAATCTAGGTGAACCGGGATGACGAACTTTGCTGAAACTACCTAAAAATAGGCCATCAAAGGTAGCAAGGCCCAAGGAGGATGGATTTGGTTGACCTGCTCGACTGAACCGAATGGAGGCAAGTCAATTGGCCTGTTTGGCTAAGATCCGGTTGAGATTGACCTAGTTGGCCTACTCGGTTGAACCAGGTGGGACTGTGCGAACGGTTTTGAATTGGGTCATGATGGCCCTATGAACCGGGTTGACAAGCTGGGCCAAATCAGCCTGAGCCTTGTGGACTAGTTTAAAAATTTTGGATTGAAACCGTGGTGAACTAGGTGAATGATAAGGCCAAAGAGCTTAGACAGGGTTGACAGTAAAGTGACAGAGACACTTATTTAAAATCTGAGTAAAACCTAAAGACCTTCTTTTAAAAAAAATAATAAAAAACTCAATGACTTGAATATAAAAAAAATAAAAAAAAAAAATAAAAAAATAAAAAAATGATTGACTAAATCTAAATCAAAGAAAACCTTGTGACTAAATATGAGTTTAGCTTAAGTAGAAGTAGGTCAATAGTCCATTTAGCTTAAGTTGCTATATTATATCCAAAAGCAAACCTAAGTTAGGAAAATTCTTCTTTGAATCACTTTTGTATTGTATCTTTGTTTTTTGAGAAATGATTGTTTTCATTTTTTTTAACCATCTCATGTGTGGTCTTATAGATTTAATAGTAGATTTGCACATCTCTTTATATGAAAATGGACAAGAAATAA
>FXXK01001688.1:25811-78520 GCA_900184695.1 Betula pendula | reverse complement strand
TCATTGACTAAATCTAAATCAAAGAAAACCTTGTGACTAAATATGAGTTTAGCTTAAGTAGAAGTAGGTCAATAGTCCATTTAGCTTAAGTTGCTATATTATATCCAAAAGCAAACCTATGTTAGGAAAATTCTTCTTTGAATCACTTTTGTATTGCACCTTTGTTTTTTGAGAAATAATTGTTTTCATTTTATTAACTATCTCATGTGTGGTCTTATAGATTTAATGGTAGATTTGCACATCTCTTTATATGAAGAGGGACAATAAATAATTAAGAGAATGATGTGTAGCATCTTCCTTATTTTTTATTAGAACCAAAATAATAAATTAGAGCACAAAGAGCAATCTCTTTATCTTTCTATCAAGAGTTATTTTCAGTGATTGATGTAGTCCTCTAAAATCGAATCACTCCAAAATTTTCTACATTCTATATTTTTCTTGTTCCGCCATTCTCTTATATTTTATATTTTATTATAAAATTCTACTACATGCATGATTTCAAGTACCAATAAAGTACGTAGTGAATCACCCGCTATCTAACACGTTGTGAGTATACCTGTTGGTCCAACATGGGAGGCCATAAGTACTCGACTTCGATAGTGGACTTGCTTATTTCCTGATTAATGCTTGGCTGAGACGAACGTCGCCGCATTGTTTTGGAAAAGGAATCAAAAATGAAAGAGAGAGGTGTTAGTGTCACACAGAAATGCAAAGCCAAGATCTACTGCAAGTTAAAATCAAAGCTGGGATTTATAGATGTTTCTGCATGGTCCAAAATAGTTGGGTCTTACTGATCTTTCTTACTTATTTCATAATTAGTTTGTTTGATTTATTATACCGATAGAATATAATCAGTATCTTGAAGTATTGCAGATCGATGCATTTGTTTATAGAGAAGCTATAAGGGTTGAACAAGTAAATCCTAGAATACAAAAGTAAATATATAAACTAGAGAATCACATAAAATATTCTTAACATCCCCTCAAACTTATTGTGTAAGCTTGACTTTGAAAAAGAAAAGGAAAGAAATTTTTTTTTTTTAACTGAAGAAACTTTTGGAGTTGGCCAAAAAGTTGGCGGAGGTGGCTAGAGAAACTACCAAAAAAGTGGTCGTTAGTGGGCGGTAACAGAAGACGACGAGCGGCATCAACATGTTTTGGCCAGTAGGTAGTCGGTGGGTACTAGGTTGTTGACTAGTTTGGGCTAAGGACAAGTGGGCCTGAAGCCCAGTAGAGAATGCTTGAGGGTCAGCTTGGGATAGGCAATTGTGGGCCGCTGACTGTCTCGATGGACTGAAGGAAAAAAAAAAAAAAAAAAAAGTCCTCATGTCTAGGAGGCCGGTTTGTGACCAAATTACCGATTGGTCTGAATCTAGGTGAACCGGGTTGAAGAACTTGGCCGAAACAACCTAAAATAGGTGAGCCCAAGGAGGATAGATTTGGTTGACCTGCTCAGCTGAACTGAATGGAGACGGGCCAATTGGCCTGTTTGGCAGAGTTGGGTTGAGATTGACTTGGTTGGCCAGCTCGGTTGAACTAGGTGAGACTGCGTGGCCCATTTTGAAGTAGTCTGTGATGTCTTGAACCACTGGGAACCAGGTTGACAAGCTAGGCCAAATCTGCCTCAGCCTTTTGGATCGATTCAAAAAATTTTGGGTTGAAACCGAGGTGAACTGGATGAATGATAAGGCAGGAGAGCCTCGACCAGGTTGACATTAAAGTGATAGGGACACTTATCTAAAATCTGGATAAAACCTAAAAGACCTTATTTTTTTTAAATTAAAAACACAATGACTAAATCTAAATCAAATAAAATGAAATAAAGAATAAAATAAGATATAAAAGATACATAATCAATAAAACAAAGTGAGTAGAAAAACTTACTAGATGTTGGAATCATCTAGTAATTTATACCTTTTATTGGATTTGATTTGTAGAAATATATGATTGGAGAAATATATGAAAGAGAGAATAAAGAGTGGAAGCGGAGAGAGAGTGTAGGGCTATATTTTGTATATTCAGTATGTTGATGTATTGCAGAGGCCTCTATTTATAAAAATGTTATGAGAGGTGAACAAGTAAATCGTAGAATATAAAAATGAAAGATATAAAGTAGAGAATCATATAAAATATTCTTAATATCCATCAAATTCAAGATGTAAGCTTGAGTTTGAAAAAAGAAAGGGATTTATTTAGTTTTTTTATTTTTACATATGAAACTTTTGGAGTTGGGTGGAAAGTTGCCAGAGGTGGCTGGAGAAACTACCAGAAAAGTGGTCGCCGATGGGCAATAACAAAAGTTGACGAGCGGCATCAGCACGTTGTGGCCAGTAGGTAGTTGGTGGATTGGGATGTTGACTAGTTTGGGCTGAGGACAAGTGAGCCTGAAGCCTAGTAGAGAATGCTTGAGGGCCAGTTGAGGCTAGGCAATTGTGGGCTGCTAACTATCTCGATGGGCCGAAGGAGAGAAAAAAAAAAAGTTCATCTAGACTTGGTGGTCGTTTTGCGACCCAATTGACTAGTTGATGAGCGGTCCAATTCGGCTTGAATCTAGGTGAACCGGGTTGATGAACTTGGTTGAAACTACCTAAAAATAGGCCATCAAGGGCAACAAGGCCCAAGGAGGATGGATTTGGTTGACCTGCTCGGCTAAACTGAATGGAGGCAGGTCAATTGGCCTGTTTGGTTAAGATCGGGTTAAGATTGACCTAGTTGGCCTGCTCGGTTGAACTAGGTGGGACTATGCGGATGGTTTTGAGTTGGGTCGTGATGGCCCTATAAACCGGGTTGACAAGCTGGGCCAAATCAGCCTGAGCCTTGTGGACTAGTTTAAAAATTTTGGGTTGAAACCGTGGTGAACTAGGTGAATGATAAGGCCAAAGATCCTAGACTGGGTTGACAATAAAGTGACAAAGACCTTTTTTTTAAAAAAAAATAAAAATTAAAAAACTCAATGACTTGATAAAAAAAAAAAAAAAAAAACTCATTGACTAAATCTAAATAAAAAAAATACCTTGTGACTAATTATGAGTTTAGCTTAAGTAGAAGTAGGTCAATAGTTCATTTAGCTTAAGTTGTTATATTATATCCAAAAGCAAATCTATGTTAGGAAAATCCTTATTCGAAACACTTTTGTATTGCACCTTTGTTTTTTGAGAAATAATTGTTTTCATTTTATTAACTATCTCATGTGTGATCCCATAGATTTAATGGTAGATTTGCACATCTCTTTATATGGAGATGGACAAGAGGATGATTAAGAGAATGATATGTAACATCTCCCTTACTTTTTATTATAACCAAAATAATGAAATAGAGCACAAAGAGCAATCTCTTTATCTTTCTATCAAGAGTTATTTTCAGTAATTGATGTAGTCCTCTAAAATCGAATCACTCCAAAATTTTCTACATTCTATATTTTTCTTGTTCCGCCATTCTCTTATATTTTATATTTTATTATAAAATTCTACTACATGCATGCTTTCAAGTACCAATAGAGTAGTGAATCACCTGCTATCTAACACGTTGTGAGTATACCTGTTGGTCCAACATGGGAGGCCATAAGTACTTGACTTCGATAGTGGACTTGCTTATTTCCTGATTAACGCTTGGCTGAGATGAACGCCGCCGCATTGTTTTGGAAAAGGAATCAAAAATGAAAGAGAGAGGTGTCAGTGTCACACAGAAATGCGAAGCCAAGATCTACTACAAGTTAAAATCAAAGCTGGGATTTATTGATGTTTCTGCATGTTCCAAAATAGTTGGGTCTTACTGATCTTTCTTACTTATTTCATAATTAATTTGTTTGATTTATTATACCGATAGAATATAATCAAATGCAATCAAGTGTAATCGAATTTTAATGCAACTAAAAAACTTAATTAAAAATAGAGAAATGAAATAAAGTATAAAAGAAGATATAAAAGAAGGTGAGTAGAAGAAATTACTAGATGTTGGAATCAATGATAGATAGCAAGTTTTGCCTTTTATTGGATTGAATTTTGTAGAAATATTTGATTGGAGAAATATATAAAAGAGAGAAGAGAGAATAAAGAGTGGAACTGGAGAGGGCTACATTTTGTATATTCAGTAAGTTGATGAATTACAGAGGTATCTATTTATAAAGATGCTATAAGTGATAAACAAGTAAACCCTAAAATACAAAAGAAAATATATAGACTAGAGAATCATATAAACTATTCTTAACATCTCTTTAAACTCAAGGTGTAAGTTTGAGTTTAAAAAAGAAAGGTAAAAAGGGATTTTTTTAATTTTTTTTTTTGGCTGAAGAAACTTTTGGAACTGGCCAAAAAGTTGCCGGAGGTGGCTGTAGAAACTACCAGAAAAATGGTCCCCGATGGGCAGTAACAAAAGACGACGAGCGGCATCAACAGGTTGTGGCCACTAGGCAGTCAGTGGACTGGGCTGTTGACTAGTTTGGGGTGAGGACAAGTGGGCCTGAAGCACAATAGAGAATGCTTGAGGGTTAGCTTGGGCTATGCAATTGTGGGCTGAATGAAAATAAAAATAAAAATAAAATAAAAAAAATCCCTCTGTGCTGGGTGTTTTCGACCGAATTGACCGGTTGATGAGCGGTGCAGTTCGGCCTAAATCTGGGTGAACCGGGTTGAGGAACTCGGCCGAAACGGCCTAAAATGGTTCGGCCTGAATCTAGGTGAACCGGGTTGAGGAACTCGGCCGAAACGGCCTAAAATGGGCCAGCATAGGCAGCTAGGCCCAAGGAGGATGGATCTGGTTGACATGCTCGGCTGAACTGGATGGAGACGGGTCGATTGGCCTGTTTGGCTAAGCTGGGTTTTGATCGACCTTGTTGACCTGTTTGGTTGAACCAGGTGGGACTGTGCGGCCGGTTTTGAATGGGGTCGTGATGGCCTGAACCACTGTTAACCAGGTTGACAAGCTGGGCCAAATCCACCTGAGCCTTCTTGATCGGTTCAAAAAAATTGGGTTGAAACCGACCTGGAATGCGGGTGAACTGGGTGAATGATAAGACCGAAGAGCCTGGACTGGGTTAACCGGATCGAATGCACCTGATTGGTGGAAGGTGCATGAAGCACGTGTGAGGGTTGGGAAAGGTTGCCGACCTGCGTGAACTCAAATGCAAAACAGGTCACCGACGTGTGGGAGCGCATGGCGAGTGAATTGGACGCACAAGTATACCTTGACGACGCGTGTGAGAGGAGGAGCAAAACCCTCTGGATGCGCATGAAAGCTTGGACAATGGTGATCTCGGTGGTTCTAGAATTGTCGGGACCGGATCTGTCGAATGGCGTGACTATCGAGGCAATTGGAGGATCGTGGAGGATCGGGATGTAAGCCTCTAAAACTGAGTTACTCCAAAATTTTCTGCATTTTTTGATTTGTCTTGTTCGGCTGTTCTCATATATTTTATATTTTATTATAAAATTCTACAACAAGCATGATTTAACGTTTTAATACCTTATAGATCCTAAAAGAGGTTGTGAGTATATATACCTGCGGGTCCGACATGTTGGCATCATCAGATCCCTCGACGTTCTTGGGAGGCAAGTTCTCAGCTTCGGTACTCTGGTCGACAGCATCTGGGATAGTGGACTCGCTTATTTCCTGAATAACGCTTGGCTGAGACGAACTCGCCATTGTTTTGGAAAAAGAATCACAAATGGAAGAGAGAGGTGTCACTCTCACACAAAAATTAATGCGAATTGAAGCCAAGATCTGCTGTATGTTCAAATCAATGCTGGGATTTATAGATGTTTTTGGTCCAAAATAATTGGGACTTGGGGTTTAATCGTTTGTCGCGGAATCTGAATCTCAAGCGTGCCAAGCCAACTCCTCTATTATATGCTTCTTGTAATTGAAGTAGGCATTTTATGTAGAAATTAAGGTAATACCTGCCCAAAACTGGAAGGGAAGGAATATTAAAGACAAGATTTCCCAAGTAAATGCCTTTACGAAACTAGAAGGCTGCTAATTGCTAAACCATCATTCTTTGCCATTGGTTCCTCTCACAATCCGACTATTGATCAGCATAGTCCACATAAAGTTCTTAATCAAGGCATCTATAATTAATGTTATGGTGATGAGATTTAGGAAAGATCCATGTTCATCGGTCTCATATAAGATTCACAATACACTTCCATAAATAATCAAATTTTAATCAAGTCATAACTAATTCTGAAACATGACTAAACGAGAATAGTGTGTAATATGTATCTTTTAGTCATATTTCAGATTTTTCTCTTTTCCACTATGAATATCATCTTTTCACTGTTTTCTGAATACAATAAGACAATCTTGCTTGTACAAAGACATCAGTACGAAATTCTATAAAAGTGAATGAGAAATGAGATAATATGAAGTATGTGATATGATATTAAGGTTTGTTTGTTTTGACCTAAAATATTTTTCGTTGAAAAAATATTTTCAACAAAAATTATTAAAAAAAATGATTTTTCCTAGAAAAAATAATAAAATAAATAAAATTTCGGCTTTTCGCTCGTACGGAAAATGCTCAGCAACGTCGGAAAATGACTGGCGACTTCTAACGGAGGTTCATCAATTTGAGAATGAAAAGTTCAAATTCAAAAAATGGTTTACCATTTTAAAAAAGAAAAACGATTTTACAGAAATTAAAGAAAGTTTTTCTGGTCCACCGAAAATGTTTTTGGTTTCATTACGATTTTCGGTAGCACCAAAACACTAGAAAATATAAAAAAATATTTTTCAAAATATATTTTACGTCGAAATAAATGAAACCTAAAAGAAAAATCAAGAAACAAATTACATTGCTTTTAATGAATGATGTATGCCCTTTTGGAATCTATGTTGTTGAAGTTTTTTTTCCTTTTTTTTTTGGTGAGTATGTCACGCTATTCTTGTTTAACAACATACTCACGAAAAAAAAAAAAAAAAGAATAGCGTGTGACATCTATCTAGTACCATTCCAACGTTTTTATTACAACTAGAATATCATCTTTTAACTTATCCTATTTCTTTTTATCTTCTAACCTTCTTCTTACCCTCACAAGCAAGGCATTGTTTTCAAAAGAATCAGAATTTCCGTAACACCGCCGACCCATAAGGACAAAGTTAGTTAACAATTTGGAGTCAGAGATGCAAAGAATTACAATGAACTCTGAGAACAAATAATTACTAATCAATGACCTGTATTAAGAACATGAGTCTTAAATTTAACATTATAACTCTCCCAAAAATCCTATAAAATTCTTGATCATTCTCAAATATAAAAATAGTCACATTCCTAAAAATTTGAATGTCGGAAGGAGCGTTAGATTCGGGAAACCAAATGCCACGTAATGTTTTTTACTAGATTGTGTTATAAAAATGTAAATAAATACACCTCACAAGTCATAATTTAGTTCATAGTAGAATAGAAACAAGAATATAAATATATATTATTCCCATTTCAACGTTTTTATTACTAGCTACTAGAATATCATCTTTTCCCTTTATCCTGTTCTTATATATCCTCCTACTTTGCCTTTTAGAATCGCTCTCTCGTTAGAGTTTTCTTGAAAGCCTTTTGTTAGGGTTTCCTCTCTGGTTATCTCCTGTTCTATGTTCCGTCATTCTTTCTTCCACTGTTATCGCTCGTTATGGCTAATCTTGATAGTGAGATTGAAGATTTAATCACGCATACCAACTACTCTTTGGATTGGGCATTGATTTTTCTTCTGGAGATTATTGGATCCAAGTTCATAGTTTGCCTTTGGATCTCATGACTGCTGACACTGCAACTTGTATTAGTCAAAGTCTTGGAGATTTGCTTGAAGTGGATGGTTCTTTCAATGGAAGCACCAGTAGACAGAGTTTTCTTCGTCTTCGGTTTCGGTTGATCTTTCCAAACCATTGATTCCGAGTTTTACGCATCATCGCTTGCCCAAGAAACCTGCTTGGATTCAGTATAAATATGAACGACTTTCGGATCACTGCTATCTTTGTGGAAGGTTAGGTCATTGATAAGTGCTGAATGTTACATATTCAAGCCCCTTAATTCACATATGTTAATCTCTTAGTTTCATTATAATATGATGTTTTGTGTTGTTTTTGTATTTTTCACTTATTTTGTAGGTTTTGGAAGAAAAGCACTCAATTCCATCAAGTTTCGGGCTTAGAAGAGATGTTGGAGAAAAGCTGAAGAATTTGGCTAGAGCCATATCCATATTTGGCTAGAGCCATCTTTTGGCTAGAGCCATATCCATATTTGGCTAGAGCCATCTTTTGGCTAGAGCCATATCTACATTTGGCTAGAGCCATCACTTGGCTCGAGCCATATTCATGTTTAGCTCGAGCCATCACTTGGCTCGAGCCATATTCATGTTTAGCTCGAGCCATCTTGTGCGCTGAACAGTAAAGTCGGAAGAACCCGATTTGGAAATATCTAAACCTACTCCAACTCGATTTTGGACTTCCTAGGGTGCACGAAATTGACTAGGGTTGTTCCTAAACTCTATAAATACTCCCCTAAGTCCTCCAAAACAAAAACACAAGCTTGAGGAGAATAATCAAAGGCTTCAAAGAAGGGTTTTTCTTAGTTCTTTGTTTCTTTTTAGTTTTTCTTTGTTATTTTCTTATGAGGATGATTTTCATCCAAATTATGTGTAGCTAATACTTTAGTTAGAGCTCGATTGAAGCCCTAATCATGTCTCTTTAAGGTTTCAATTTGTCTTGCTACAATTCATGTTTTGATGCTTAATTGATTTATCTCGGATTTTTGTTCGTTCTTCATATGGGTTATGTATGGGTTTGATCATCTTATGCATATAACATGTGTAGAGTGTTATCTAGGTCAATTTGGATGATCGAGTCATGGGCCTAGTAGAGTGACAAAAGAACCAATTGCGGGTTCTTGGGGTAATCAACAAAGACCGAATAGATACCATGTTCTAGGTTTAGTGTGTTTGTCGATTTCCATAGATTTATGCTTTCTCAAAGAACAACTTAGTAGATACCATGCTAAATCCTTTGAGAAAGAAAAGATTAGAGTAGATACCATGCCTAATTCGTTGCTTAGAAATCAATGACTTTTGGAGTAGATACCATGCCCTTAGGCTGGCAAACAGTGAGTATCATGATATGGTTGTAGCATTGTGCATATTGTTACTTTATTTGAGTATGATTAGCGGTGGATATCGAAGCCCTACCCTTTATTCTTATTATTTCAATTCAATATTTTATCTCGTTTCATTCACAATATCTTTTTAGGAATTTCTTTTTAAACATAGTTTACCAATCCTCGTGGGAATGATCTCGTATTTGCCGTCTATACTATCGTTTTGATCTTTTGCACTTGCGAGTAAAACGTGCATTTATTCGCCTATTTATTTAGGTGGATATTTGTACAACAGTCATTTATCTTATTATTGTCCTGCTAAGCCTAAGCCTCCTGACATTGGTCGTTATGGTAATAAAATTTGTGCAAGTACTTTTAGAGATACTAGAGTTGAGGTTCTGATGCCTTCATCTTTCTCTGCCTTGTCTTCCTCCTCTTAGAGGTTTTTGAAAATATTAGTACTGACCAAGGTAGCTTAGTTCCTGTTGTGCAGTCTGAGTCCACTCAGTTTCCGAGTCCTAGTTCCTCTCCTTCAAACCGCCTTGCTCAGATCGTACCCTCTTTTCCAAACGAATCCGGCTTCTGTGCTGTAGTTTTTAAACTACAGCATAGATACTGTTAATTTAATAAAGGGCTGAGATGATTTGATGCTCATTTTAACAGCTAGTTGTTTTTGGATTCCTTTTTACCCAAAACTTCACCGTTTTATATAACTCAAAGTCTTAAACAAACGTTTGANCCTATTATCTCTCTTCTCTATTTCCTTCTTCTACCAACGCACGTTCTTCTTTCTTTCTTTCTTTCTTTCTTTTTTTTTAATTACACAAATCAAACCCATCCATCTTCAAAATCAATCAGGAAATTCCATAACAATCTTAATTCTTTAATTGAAAATCAACCAATTTTTATTATTTACTTCTTAAATACAAAATCAAACTTCAAATGAATGGGTATTCCAAGAATCTCACATTGATTTGGCTTAACCAGAAAATCTCTTCTCTCCTGCTTTCTCGGCCCTACAGCTCCCTCTCTTCCTCTCTTTCTCTTCTCTTTATCTTCTTTTCTTTTTTCTTCCTCTGATCTCTCTCTTCTCTGTTTCCTTCTTCTACCAATGCACGTTCTTCTTTCTTTCTTGTGTTTTTTTTATTCCACAACTAAAACTAAATACCCATAAACGGCGTAAAAAAAAAAAAAAAAAACTCTCTCAAATGTTTGTTTAAGACTTTGAGTTATACAAAACGGTGAAGTTTTGGGTAAAAAGGAACCCAAAAACATCTAACCGTTAAAATGAGCATAAAATCATCTCAGCCCTTTGTTAAATTAATAGCATTTGTGTTGTAGTTTTAAACTATAGCACAGAAGCCGGATCCTTTCCAAACATTGCTACATCGACTGCCTCGCCCACTTCCTCATTATCGCTTTCATTAAATGAAAAGTCCCCTCTTGTCAACTTTTCGCTCCCTGATATCACTCACATTAATTCTACTTTAACGCTCACTCACGTAGTTGCGAGCCAATACTCACTTCAACTAAAACCTTCGGACACTTCTAGTTCAGTTACTTTTCCTAGTTTCCCTCTAGCTTCCATGTGGTATAATTCTTCACTTACTGAGGATTCTGGCTTTATTGAAAAAGAATTATTTTCACTCGACTTCTGCTTTGTCCACATGTCCTTATCCCTCTTCTACCACTTCTGATCGCAAAACCTCTTCCTTTTATTCTGTCTCTTTCCCAAAAAAGAGGTTCCACCCTTATTCCAAAGACAAGAGATTGTCTAATGATCCACCTCCGAAAAAATCTAAGCTTGTTATTCTTGCTCTAGATTTGGTTGTTCAAGATGATGTTTTTGGTTCCTTTGTCGCGAATTCTTTTGAGAAGGTGGTGGGTGTTCTACGCCCACCGGAGCCTCAATGAAAATCCTAGCTTGGAATTGTTGTGGGATTGCTTGAGCCCCGACAATTCGTTCTCTTCGGGCATTAATCAGGACTCACATACCTGATCTTCTTTTCTTATCTGAAACCAAAGTTCTTTCCTCTCGTTTCCAATCTTCTCTTTTTGGTCTTGGTTACTCTACGTGGTTGGAGGTTCCTTTGATTGGCATTAAAGGTGGGATTTTTCTTACTTGGAAGGTTGGTGTTGAAATTGAGCCTATTCGACTTGATTGCTCTGGTATCTCTTGTTTGGTTTACTCGGAGCCCTCCAATTATCTGTGGTTGTTGTCTTGTATTTATGCTCCTCACACTGCTTAGAGACGTTCGTCTTTTTGGTCTCAACTAACTGCTCTGGGGATTCCTTTGGTGGAGCATGGCTTCTACTTGGTGATTTCAATTCTATTTTATCCTTGTCAGAGAAAAGTGGAGGCCGCTATTTTGGTTCTTCGTCCCATAATGATTTTGCAGATTTTGTCCATTCCAATGCTCTTGTGGATTTGGGTTTTGTTGGTAATCGGTTTACTTGGAGTAATCATCGACTTGGTTGTGCTAATATTAGGGAAAGATTGGATCGTGGCTTGGCTAATCATGGTTAGATGCGTCTTTTCCCTAATGCTATCATTAATCATCTTCCTGCCATCAAGTCAGACCATTGTCTTATTTTGCTTTCAACAATGGGCACTTATTAGAATTTACCGAAGCCTTTTCGCTTTGAAGCTTTTTGGACTAGAGATCAATCTAGTTTTTCTGCTGTTGCTGGTGCTTGGTTGGGAGTTGGTGCTGGTTCTCCAACTTTCTCTGTAAGCAGAAAGTGGAATAACACCAAGAATGCTTTGAAAACTTGGAATTTACACCATTTCGGCCATATTCAGTCTCAAATTAAAACTCTGATGGCTGATATCAATGTTATTCACTCTAGCTAGCTCTTATTCCTCCATTAATGCTACCAAGGACTTGTCTTGCAAGAAGAGTTACAAGAGCAATTGTTGAAAGAATAAGTCCTTTGGAAGCAGAAATCACGGGAGCTTTGGCTTACCTGCATTGACCTTAACACCAAATTCTTCCACGCTTCGGCTGCCTGTCGTCGCAAATATAACTCTATCTCCAATCTTAAAGATTCATAAGGTAATAAAATTACAGGTAGAGAGAACATTGGCTTTTATTTGGTAAATCATTTCAGCAATTCATTCTCCACTTCTCACCTTGTTTTAGACTCTTCTCTCTCTGATTTGGTTGATTGTGTTATCACTGAGGAAGAGAATTTCTCTTTATGTATTATCCTTGATGAGATTGAGATTTTTTCAGCCATAATTGATCTTGGTCTTGACAAGGCTCCGGGCCTAGATGGAATGACTGGTTTATTCTATAAGACATATTGGTCTATTGTTAAATCCAGTGTTGTTTCTTCTGTTCAATCCTTTTTTAGGGGGAGTTTTATGCTGAAGGAATATAACCATACCAACATTGCTCTTATTCCCAAAGTTGACAATCCTACTTTGGTGAACCATTTTCGGCCTATATATTAGCCTTACCAATTTGAATTATAAGATTATGTCCAAAATTATGTCCAATAGGTTCAAACTTCTTCTTCATAAAATTGTCTCTCTTTTTCAGTCAGCCTTTCTTAAAGGTAGATCCACTCACGACAATACTATCTTAGCCCATGAACTTTTTCATTCTATGAAACAGAAACATGGTAATGGTGCTTTGATGGCCTTAAAGTGAGATATAGAAAAGGCTTTCGATTCTATGGAATTGAATTTTCTCTTGAAAATTCTCTCTTTACGTGGGTTCCATCCTAAATGGATTAATTGGATTCAGCAATGCATTACCACTTCTTCTTTCTCAATTCTTCTGTATGGTGCTCCTTTTGGTAATTTTGTGCTTTCTCGGGGTTTGAGGCAAGGTGACCTGTTATCTCTTTTTCTTTTTATTTTGGGTTCAGAAATTTTGTCTCGGTTGATTCTAAAGGAAGAACAAAAGGGTTTGCTACATGGTATCAAAATTTCTAGTAGGTGCCCTTCTATATCGCATCTCTTGTTTGCGGATGATGTTATGATTTTTTCTAAGGCTAATGCTCGGGAGGCCAATTCTATTTTATATTGTCTCTCCTCTTATTGAAGTTGGTCTAGTCAATGCATTAATGTGGCTAAGTCATCTATCTTCTTCAGCAAAAATTGCTGGCCAGCTTTTAAGTTAGTTGTTAATAGCATCTTACATCTGCCTCCTATTCCAACTAAAGCCAAATATTTGGGGATTCTTCTTTTTCTTAGCTGAAAGAAAAACGATTCCTTCTTGGATCTTAAGGACAAAATTTTTGCTAAGATTTCTGAGTGGAAAGCTAAACTGCTTTCCCAAGCAGCTCGCACTACTCATCAAAATTGTTGCTAATGCTATTACATCCTATATTATGTCTATTTTTCTGTTGCCCAAATCTTTTTGTTCAAATATCAATGTTGGCTTACATAAGTTTTGGTGAGGTTTTTCTCAGGATAAACGGCACGGTCTCTCTTTTTTGGCTTGGGATAACATTGGTCAACCAAAGGCTTTAGAAGGTCTTGGCTTTCGGTCTATGGAACTTCTAAACAACTCCTTGCTGGCTAGATTGGGTTGGAAGCTTACTTCAAATCAACCGCATCTCTGGGTTGATGTCCTTTGAGCCAAGTATCTTAAGCATGGCATTTCTTTTTTGAATGCTTCAATTTCTCCTTCCTTTTCTTGGATGTGGAAAGGGTTATTGAAGAATAGGCAGATTGTTGAGAAATGTGCTTGTATTTCGATCTCTAATGGTCTGAATGTGGGCATTTGGGATTCTCCTTAGATTCCTTTGGTGCCTTCTTCAAGCCAGTGCCTAATGTTAATCTGGTTGTTCTCCTTGATTATTGTGTTTCGGATTTTATCATTCGTGGTACTAGAGATTGGAATGTTTTGCTTCTTCAAGATCTCTTTGATCCTGAAATTGTTCAATGTATTGGGAGTATCCACTTGGCTCAGACTATCTCTTTTGATAAATGGAGTTGGTTTCTTACTCCTTCTGGTCTTTTTTTTTGTTAAATCAACCCTTGAAGCCTCGGTCTCTCCCACTGGCAGAATTTTCCCTTTTTCTGCTGAAGTTTGGCATAAGCTTTGGGGTTTAAAGCTTCAAGCTTGTCTTAAGCATCTTCTTTGAAAGATTGCTTGGGATATTCTTCCTTGTTGAGGTAATATTGGGAGATTTGTGGTTGCTCCAGATCCTGATTCTTGGGCTTGTCCCCTTTGCAAGGGTCCTCTTGAAACCTTTACTCATATTTTGTTGGAGTGTAAGCTAGCACAGTTTCTCTGGAGGTCCTCTTCTTGGCCTTTGTCCACTTCATGTTTTGCTGCCAAACCCATTTCTGATTGGATTCTGGCCATTATTAATCTGGTGGAATGGCTCTCTATCCCTAAGAATGAAGTGAGAAATTTCCAATTCTTTGATGTTCTTACTATGGATCTTATTTGGTTTTCTAGGAACAAATTGGTCCATGAAGCTTTCCAACCGGTCCCTGGTAAGGTCTTCTAGCAGCTTTCTTTTTCTATGGCTCGGCATTTGTCTGCTTGGAAGGATGCTGCTCTGCCCTCCTTGTGTGTGCCTCCCCGAGTTGGTTGTTTTAAAGTCAATTTCGATGCTGTTGTCAAGGATTCTTTATCAGTTGTTGCGGCTGTTATAAGTGATTCCTCTAGCTCCATTATTTTTGCTACCTCCATAAAGTTGCTTAGTTCAAATGCTCTCTTGCATGAAGCTTCGGCTGCTCTCCTTGCTATGCGTTTGGCTAGCTTCTTTAGCTTGCACAATATTTCTCTTGAAGGAGACTCTCTTTTGGTTATTCTAGCTATTAATTCTCCTTCTTTGTTCTCTTCTTGAAACTTTTCTAGTTATGTTTCTGATGTTATATTAGTTTTAGATTCCTTTCAAAGTTTGGTTGCTTTGAAAGTTTCTCGTAGTGCCAATTTTAGGGCACATGCTGTAACTAAATGGGTCGCTTCTCATCTTGCATTCGGAAGCATGGTAAGGATCTTCTCATGTAACCCTTTTTTTTCCATTGAATTAGAGAGAGAGAGAGAGAGAGAGAGAGACTTTACTACTCACACAAGTAAGGCATTGTTTTGAAACAAAACACAAATGGATTGAACATAAATCTCAACCAAAGAGAATGTCAATCATGTCACACAAAAATTATGAGTCATGATCTACCATCAATTGAAATCAAGCTGGGATTTATTGGGTGTTTTGTCCAAAATAATTGGGACTATGGGTTTAATTGGGTCTTAAAAATCATAGGTATAACTTCAGCAAAGAAAATGTAGAAACTGGACATTCTTTCATTTTGGCCCAATTTTGGAAGAGAAATGATAGACTTACAAAATTTTCTTAAAAAAAAAAAAATAAAACTCTTACAAAGTGATGTGGTGCAATATGATTGGATTTCTCAAAATTGAGATTCATCTCATTCTCAATTATATTGTGCCACATCACTTTCTAAGATTTTTTTTTGTAAAAAATTTTGTAACCTAACATTCCTCATTTTAGAATGTGAAGACCGGAGGAATTGAGAGATAAAAAGTACTCTTATTAATATAAATAGCATCACCCAGTAAATTAACTTACCCATGTTAATGCACTGAACCAATCTAGGAGGTCGTATGTTTATGGATATATAGTTTAGCTTTGAGTTTTCAATCTTATTAGTGTTAACTGTACCGATGGTCTGATGGTCGGGGCTAGGTCAGGCTATGACTTAGTCAGATTTGAGAGAGCATATGCACAGGGGGGGACCTAGCATTTTTTGTGTGGAAGGACGAATTTATATAAAGACATAAACAAATAAATACATATAATCTTTCTTTTGAGAAACTTATTGTAACGACTCAGAGAAAAGCGCTAGCCACATCTGCGCTATTACCCAAAAGAACTAGTCAATTTTTTGAAGTTTTCCTAGAATCACTTATAAAGCTCAGTTTTACCTAGTAACTAGGCAATGTGTAACTCAGCACTCATGACTCTCTTTATAAACCACCCACTCTATGTAGGTTATTTCTCATTTTTTCAATATGAGACAGGGGTGTTACAAAATCCCCATCTTAAACTCTTAACGTCCTTGTCAGGGTCACGTCATACAGTGCTCCAGTATCACATGGCCTGGCGTTACTAGGTGGCTCTGATATCATTTGTAACGACCTAGAGAAAAGCGCTAGCCACATTTGCACTATTACCCCAAAAGGACTANGTAAGCCTGACATTCCTCAGTTTAGAATGTGAAGACCGGATGAATTGAGAGATAAAAAGTACTCTTATTAATATAAATAGCATCACCCAGTAAATTAACTTATCCATGTTAATGCACCAAACCAATCTAGGAGGTCGTATGTTTATGGATATATAGTTTAGTTTTGAGTTTTCAATCTTATTAGTATTAACTGTACTGATAGTCTGATGGTCAGGGATAGGTTAGTCTATGACTTAGTCGGATTTGAGAGAGCATATGCACAGGGGAGGACCCAATATTTTTTGTGTGGAAGGACATATTTATATAAAGACATAAACAAATAAATACATATAATCTCTCTTTTGAGAAACTTATGGCATGGCTAATTGGCTAGATTTAAATTATTCCCGATAAGAATAACCGTAAAGCAAGGTAGAAATAGTGTTGAGGAAAACTAAATAAATGGGGGTATTTTTGGGTTTCATTTTGAAAGAGGGGACAAAACTAAAAAGAAAAAAAAAAAAAACAAAACAAAACAAAACTATAGGGGAGCAAAAACATTATTTTGGGGAACAAATTTATAAAAAGTACTTAAGAAGAATTTTAAAAATTTTGGTCCCCCACATCAACAAGTGGGTCCGCCCCTCCACTTGCGATGCTCATCGTTTAAGTCCTTCTTGTGTAGGCAGGTGCTACTACGAACCTATGATCACTTTAGGTAGAATAACTACAATTAGTCTCTCTTGCTTGCCTTTAATTAGAATATATATATATAGTTTGGGTTAAACCTTTTCCTCGAGGATTGACAAATTAATACTCTGATGATAAATTCCCTTTAAACAAGCGGACAGGTTGGCTCATAGATTCATTCACATAAAAGGTCAACTAAGCCATAGAAGAGGTTAGTTGGTCCTCTTGCTCCTCTCAATGTTTTGACAATTCCGTCTGGGTGAGAAATGCGCTCGTGGAGAGGAAAGAAAACTTTAGACCACTCGAGCAACCGCTTTCGTAGCTCAGTTGGTTAGAGCACCCGTTTAGTAAGCGGGAGGTCTTGAGTTCTACTCTCAATGAAAGCACGCTCGTGTTTTCTAATGATTAGCTGAATGATCAGCTAATCTCGTCAGTTTTTTATTGGCACCATATAAACATTTTTGTTGCCCTGGAAAAATCTGTATCAATTAATTAAGCGATGCTTGCGATATATATTTTTTGAATTATGCTATATAGAAATCTGTAAAATATTTATTTATTTATTTGCCTGCTAATTGGTATACGTGCTCATAACCATCTCGAATGCTATTGTCATACTTATTCTCCATGAATTTGATATAGTTGCAATTAATGTTATGAATGCACACCAGCAACAGTTAATTACACCCCAAGGATTCGCATGCTATGATGCTAATTATAATTGACATACTAATTAACCATGGAAGTTTACCAATCTTATCATTTAATTACATCCCAAAAATCATTGCCCGTACCATCGTAGGAAATGGACGGAAACCCAGGGTCTGTCTCCACCATGCAGAAGTACTCTTCCAATGAAAATGGCTGCTGATCCCATAAACTTTGGAGTTCTTCATATGTTTTCGATGAACCAAAATCCTCCTCTATGCTTTGCTTTCCATCAGCACGCTCAGTGCTTGATGAAGAGAGATCATCAGTGAATAGCTGTGGTGAGATCTGTATTTCCCTATAGCCATCCAAGTTTGACACTACTTTCGGATCAATCCCAGATAAATCATTGTGGTTAACTTCAATATCGGATTCTTTCACTGTATGTGTTACAGTTGGTGGTGCCGAATTGTTCCTAGAGCGCTTTTTCAAGCTAGTGTGCCAGTAATTTTTTATTTCATTGTCTGTTCTTGCAGGAAGCTTTGATGCAATTACAGACCATCTGAAACAAGAGAAACACAATTAGAACATTACATTAATTACCAGTTGTAATGAAGCAGATAATCCCATATATTCAACTCCATATGCATTACTTACTCAAATTTGACTTGCTTCCGATGAAAAAATCACCGGAGATCCTTCTCTAAAAAAATATATATATAGTATAGATTGCCTCAAGTAAAAAAATAACTGAAATTCTCTCATAATCATTCTATTTTTACTGTTTATTATTATTATTATTTTTTTACATGAGATCTTTGCTAAATCACCACTATCCAAAAGTTTAAACGGATAAAAAATGATTGACATAATCATTTAATTAATATTCTAACACTTCCTCACGTGTGAATTTAAACCTTTTTTTATTAAGTAAGATCTAACACGCCCGTGAAATATTTTATTAAAATGAGAATGAACGATGAAAATAAAATTTGAACTTAAAATTTTAATTTGTTCTGATATAATATTAAATCACAATTTGCACAAGAGATAAGTCAAACCTGAGCTCGTATCACTTCAATATCAAAAGATGCGTATATATGAGATATATATGATGCAGCAACCAATACATAACGAGTATTTACCGGTTTCCCAACATTTGATGCCACTTGAGTATCGTTTCCTCCTCTTCCTTGCTGAAATTTCCACGCTTAATATCTGGCCGTAGGTAGTTCATCCAACGGAGTCTGCAACTCTTCCCAGACCTTGCCAGACCTAATTAAAGAAAAAGAAATTAACAAAGAAACGTTAATCAAATTCGAAAGTATCATGTACACGATCATATATATAAACATCCAGAAACACCCAAATGACAATTTCACGACCAAGTTTGTAATCAATATTGAAATATTGGAACGTTAATTTACTGATTCCTACCGGCATGCTTTGGCATCTGACTCCAATTCCAAATGCCAAATCGGCTAATATAATCTGTCAGCTTCTGATCTTCTTCAGGACTCCAAGCGCCTTTTCTCAAAGGCATGATCTTCTTCTCAGCATGGAGAGCCTTCTCCATCTCTGTCATAACTCTAGCTCATCATTTTCAACTTCCAAATTAACCTCAGAACACCATAGATGGGTGATTGCTATTTATCAAGTGATTCAATGGGAAAACGTGTTTGACAGTTGACGTTTTGAAATAACAAAGACTTTCATAAACAAAGCAAGAATATTCAAGTGAGGATCCCTCCTGGAATAAGTCTTAGGGGCGACTGACATTGAAAACTATATCGTCTTTTTCTATGTTATCGAGTGTTGGCGGTGTAGAATAAATATGCAAATTGGTGTAGAATAAATTATAGACAAGTGGTTTTTTCTAGTACTAGTGGTTTACATCAGTATGAAAAATGAAGGAGACAGTACGCCAAGTTTGAATTTAAATATTTTGTCTCCACATCTAGTCCAAAATATAGTACTGAAAAGAGCTCGGTACCAATAATTGTACGTGGTAGACAATAATTCGTCCTTGTTAAAAAAAAAAAAAGGCCTAGAAAAAAAATTAAAAAGGAAAGAAATAATTGACAAAGGTAAGCTAGCTGCAAGGACAGCCTGCCAATGGCAAATTGCAGGAGGCTGATAATATAAAATTTTGTGCAGTTGGAATGGGCGATGTACGCCTTCTTCAAAATAATGAGAAAACCACTTAAGTAATTTTGTCCACAAAAAGAGAAAATAGACTGAATATCATCCTTTCAAGGGAGAAGTCGTATCTTAGTTTTGGGAGAAGATAGGTTTTTTATTTGAGGCTCCTAAGGTTTTTTTGGGGCTTTCTTGTACTTTTGGAAAGAAATAGGATTGTGATGGAGCCGAGTCGAGTTAAATATTGAATATTTAAGTTTGATTTGTTTTTTTTTTTTTTTTGAACACGAATCAAGCTCAAGCTTATTACTGAGCTAGATAATATGTTCAAGTTTTATTAATTTATTTTTCGAATGAGCTCGAGCTTGTTCACAATTAACTTATTCATTTCATATATAAAAATAATGTCGTATATATATACATTTTTTGTAAAATCATATTACATATTAGTTATTTAATTATTATTATTTGAGTAACTAAATAAATTAACTGAATTTTAAATAATATAATCTCGAGTTTATATGTTTATCTTATAGTATGTATATACATTAATTCATTACACACATGTATGAATATATACATATAAACTCACTCATATATACACAAATACACATATAGTATATCAAAACTCACAATTACAATAATTCAAACTATATCTATTATATTACAATAATTCAAGAATATGGAGATCTGACAAGGAGAGTTGACAATCACATGTTGAAAAATAATCTTAAATGTGTTTTAATTTTATGTCTTAAGGTGTGCTATGGCTCCCAATTCCCAAGTCAAAAGTCATCCTCCATGCCTTTCTCATTAGTCATTACATTCAACTCCTCATGTTTCTGTTTCATACTTAAAATTCAAATGACGAATAGAAAATTTTAGCTCATAGTTTTACTTTGGTGGTTTTCTTTATCTTTTCTATCTTTTTTTATTATCATTATTTTTATTTTTTGTATAAAATTCATATTTACATTTAGGAAAAAATACTCTAGAGATCCATGAAGTTTTGACTTTTGTTAAATTGCTCCCTTAGGAGTAAAACGCATCAAATTACTCCTTAAAGTATGCTCCATTATTACACCGCGCTTCTTTTGTACTACTTACATTGGATCATGATCCTTTCTATTTTAGAACTATTTCATAATCTAAATTAGATTATATAGATGTAATAGTGTATATGTTATCATTGTTAGGCTTACACGTGTGAATCAAGTATACAAAACGTGGTGAAAAACCCCAAGGGCTAAACCCCATGTTTGCCATAGCACCAAATTTTCAAAATAGGAAACAACTTGTATGAAACAGGTTTAGTAACATACCTTAATGGCTTGCGGTTAGGTTTTTGTGAAAAACTGCTAGGGTTGTGCTCTAAGGACTTTCTAATCTTCTCCTCAATTATTATTTGTGGCTAAGATCGTATAGCTGATTTTTCAAATGTTTAGACACATTGAAACTGTATGCTAGATTGATACTAATAGATCATACTCATTGGGCTGATCAATTACCCCTAAGTGTGTGATCGATCACCCATTAAAAGTTAGGGTTTTTCAGCCATAAGCTGCTTAAAACTAAAATTAAAGGTTTAGGAATCAACCAAGATTTTCAAGGGCTTGTTTTTAATCTTTTCAAAACACTTTTATTAAACCAAGAATATTATAAAAATTTTACCCTCATAAACTTAATACAACCTTGTTTTAAAAGCCATGTGTTTTGAAAATATTTTAATTTTTTTTGGGAATTAGTGAATTACAACAATAAACTCTTCTTCTACGAAAGAGCATGGGCTAAAAGTGACAGTTCGTGTCAATGACTTTTTTTTTTAATCTTTTTGTCTAACAGTGAACTGCTTGTGTGGATGGGGCTGTCTTCCACGATGGCATTTTCTTTTCTTTTTGAGTAATGCTTGTGTCCATTTTTTTGGTCCCTTTTTTTTTTTTTTTTTTTGGCTCAATTTTTTAAAATAAAAAAAAAAGAGGTCCATCACTTTTGCCAAAAAAAAAATTATCAATCGTTAGAAATTTGGTAGCAAGGTAGTACGAGTATAGCAATCTGATACCAAGGTATACCTACCTCAAAGAGAGATTTGATAAAAGTCGAAACCTCAAAGAACCTTTGAAGTAGTCTACCCTTATATTTCTTTCATAACTGGGCTTGTCTGTCCAACAAACAGAGACAACAGAGAGAAAAGCCCAGTAGTTAGCAAAGCCCAATGATACCAACTGCCTTTACCACCACACTGGGAAGACATAAACATAAGGAGTTGACCAACAAAAAACCAAAGTCCCACAAAATCAGAACCAAAATCCTTGAGCCTCCAAAGCTCCTCCAATGCAAAATTTCACAGTCCGTTTCGGCAACACTTCTAAATCAAAACGTTAAGCAATCTTCGGCAACGTACAGAGAGAGTAGGGAGAGAAGGGGTGGGTCTGAGTCCACCATTGTTTTGTGCCTTGCGGTGATTTTTGTTTGTTTGTTTATTATCTGAGATTTTGAAGTGAAGCAAGAGAAAGAGTGAGCGAGTTTGGAGTGTTTTAGATTTTGGTGGGTTACGGCCCCTTCTGGGTCTTCTGTAATGTGCTGTTTGAATGACAAAAGGGCATAGCCTTCGTTACTCAAAGAACCCACTAGACCATGAGAGTTGCAAAGAAGAAGAACAAACAAAACCAAAGGAAACACATACAGGAAAAGGAAAATGACCGTTTAAGGAAATCTAAATACAAAGAAAGATGGGGCTTACCTCTCTGTAGCCGAAAACCAAGTGATGAGAACGATTAGTTAGAAAAATGGAGGTTATCAGAGAGAGAATGTAGAGAGAAGGGAGAAAAAAAGAATAAAAATATCGTTCAAGGTGCTTCTAAAATTTTCAAAACTTTTCATTTTAAAATATCTGTCGGAGGAATAAAATTGCTTATAATATAAGCCATATAAAAAGTCTGCTGAAAATGCTCATAATACTTGAAGGGCAAAATAGGAACCAATTTGACCGTGATGACACCAAGAACAAACAGAACTCCACAAGCTACTAACACAAAGATAGAAAAGATATTCACAAAAATAAAATAAAAAAGATTGAAAAAGAAGTTTAAATGAATAAATCTTGATAACCATATTACCGAGTGCCCACCCATCTAGACTAGGGCTTAAGAGACCCATCTGGGCCAAGCAATTGGGTCCAAGTCACAGATCCCACTAGGCCTAGCAACTCGAATCGGTAACAATAGCAGGAAGCAAAGATTCAGCGCCACTACTCTACCAAGGACTTGTAACTTACCTCACCAGTAAGCGCCACTTGTCAGAGGTCTTACCTCACTGAAAGCCATGGTTGGACAGGACCATACCAGTGGATAACAACTGGCTAAAGCCATGTAGGGAGAAAGAAACACCCTGAATAAGTGAAGCCAACCATTCAAGTATTCACTCTCTCAATACCCTACTACTCTGGTATTCGAGCTATCTTCGCCAGCACCCCGACAAGTCTTCGAGCTGGCTTCCATCTCCTTTTGCAGGCATGCAATCAAACTACATCATCAAATATAATTTCATGTACGTAGGAGGTTGTCCAAGTAAGAATTATTGTAAATAATGTTACATGGTCTCATGGCCTATATCTCATTCATTCAAGTGGTCCCAACCAAATAAGCCAAGCAGACAATCGACCCAGCAAGGTGGATGATCATAAAAACCATTCCTAAACAGAATAACAATAACGATGGTATTTTCTACCACTGATTTACAAGCTAGAAGTATGTAAAGAACAGGGGGTCCCCCTAAAACCCCCACCAATATAAATAAACAGTTTCCTCTGTGCGCAATTACACGTGTACCAAGCCTCACCTTCCACAACACATTTTCGGAAGTAGGTCAAATATGGCAGACCCACGAAGCAGCCTCTCTAGGTGGAGCAATGAAACTTTACATTCCAGTGCCAACTACCACCAAATCCTGAAAATATACTGGCTTATGCCATGCAAGCTGCATAACATCCCCCCCATTTAGGAAAGAAATTAAACAGGAAGTCTACATTAACTCTTACGTATGGCCACTGTTGCGATGGAGGACCAATGTTTCAGAATGCTCACTATCTTAAGTTGAAGCAACATCACTACCCTCTGTACTTTTTGGCATGCTGCAGGGCTCAGGGGAGTTAATTGATACAAGAGGAGGTTGCTGAAGCTCAAAGAATGCTTTGCTCCCTTCAGCAAATCCACCAATGCATATTGTATCACCTCGACCATGCCAAGTTCCATCTTGGACATTGTTCATCTCCAATGTTCTGGACTCCTGCTCCAAATTTAACAGAAAACTAATAAACTTTCAGGGATATAAAGGTTTTGGCCAATTTTACTTTTAAGTCTCAATGTTGATTTTGACTTCCACTAATTAAAATAGATAGCGAAGCTTTTCAACAACTGCAGATTAATTGAAACAATCAAATTCTGCAGAAGAAAGTTTTGCAAGGAAACCGACCTGGCATAATGTGCAGCATGGGCAGATAAGATGGTAGATGCAATCATCCAAGGAACTATCTCTACCCTGAAAACAATTATATTTCCCACAATGTCAATAAATATCATGTAATTGGAGAAAGATAACCATCGAAAGAAATAAAAGGCATTCAATATATAAGTACCACATATTTGTTTTAAAGTTTATCAAAATCACAGTAGACGCATAAAAAAGATCAAAAAGGTATTCAATAGATCAACATGGGACAATTGATTGAAAAAGAAAAGGCTGCTCCTAGGGTAGCTTAATCAAAGTAAACCAGAAACAGATCATTCATGAAGGAAGGTTCCTCATGCATGTTTTATACCCAAAAAAAATTCACAATAATACAGGTTTAGAAAACCATGCAGAACACGTTTAATTCAATTTTTCGTTGATACTACATAAACCCTTTATATTTGACAGCTGTTGCATAGTTTACATGTTATCCAGAAGAACAATTAGGTCAGTTGAGCAATTTACCCCACCCACACTTCCTCATCCCAACATTCTTTTTCTCCAGCTTCTGTAGCTTTTGCACCCTGAACAGTTCATCTTATAAAAGAGATAAACCCAGCTTTGGTAAACATGAGATTGTATAGAATTAGAAAAACAACCAAAGTGGATGTTTGGAGAAACCATTGTGCAACAGAGTACATGATCACAATTCACAAATACGAACCTAAGACTTGAGTAAAAAAGATTTTTAAATTATAAAAAGAATATACTGAGCTGATACAATCCCAAACAGTCGCAGTGAGCAAGGAATTGAACACAGTGATAGACAAAAAGCTCACCCTGATGTTAAATTTCTTCTTTATCTGGGTACGGAAAAAGCCCAAATATGTTCCTAATGAAATAGTAAAAGCAACTGCCAGATATAAAAAGAAGTGCCGCTTGGTGACAATAAAGGCAACCCAGTTGAGAAGTGCACTAACAGCAAGAATGAAATAAAGGGTTCCCTGCGAAATAAAAACGAGCAATTGAAAACTGAGAACCATTTTAGAAGTTGAAAATTGAAACTGCAAAAATAGACAAGTCATTTAATTGGGTGATTAGAGAAAAGTCCAACTTTCCATATGACTTCTCTCACTCTCCGAGTCTCCTGGAATCTTAACACAATTATTTCGAACATTTATTTCAACTCTCTCTCCCTCTCTTTTTTTGAAGTTTCAAAATTTACCTGAATAAAACAAGAACCAAAACCAGCTCGTCTCATGTTCTTCCCAAATCTGTAGCACGGACAACTGCAACATCAAATACACTGTCACACACAAGCGTAGTATAAATAACAATATTAGTTTGACTCTTTGAGAAAAGTACAAGAAGAACAAAAAAAAAAAAAGGCGCAACCTATAGCAGCAAACCCCATCCTAAAAGCAAGAGTGCCGTTCCAAGACTATAACATAAACAGTAACACATTATTATTCTTTTCCTTTTTTTCTGGTTTGCCTTAGATAGGCACAAACTCAAAGAACAGAAACCAACCCTCAACGGGCGGAGAAGTCACGCAAAGCATGTCCCAAAATAGTACTAGCAAAGAAGAAAAGGAAAAAAGAGGAAAATTTTGTGTTTATTTTCATAATCGGAATTAAATTTGATGGAATTGTTTTTGTCTAAAATAAATCAGAATAATTCAACGATCCAGAAGAGAAAGAGGGAAAATTAAAAAGAAACAAATCATGATTATTCCTCTCCAATTAATATCGGAAATCCCAAAAACTTGGAGCTTACAAAGAGGGAAAAAAACACAAATCATGCATTCTAAAATTAGAACCCACGAACAAAATTTTTCCTAAAAAAAAAAAAAATTTCTGCACTAGTTCTATTCCAGAGGATCTATCTAAACCGCTAAACGTGAAAAGAGAAAATTTTCTCCTCGAAACTCTTTCCGTCAAATCAAACAACATTGATTTTTTAAAGAGATAAATATCTCACCTTGAAAGTCAGTTTAGCTTGTTCACACCCAAAATTGATTTTCTTTTTCTCAAGAAAATGTTTTCCGGGAAAATTTTTCCAAAAAACAAAAAAATAAAGTTTTGAAACAAAATACTCCATTCCTTTTCAAGCATGTTTAACTTCTCTTCACACCCAAACATGATTTTTTTTCCTTTTTGCTTTTTCCCGAGAAAACAAGAACTTTTCCGGGAAACATTTTCCCTCTAAACAAACAAAACTGACTTTTAGAAGATAGATACCCCATGTCTTTGAAGTAAGTTTAGCTTCTCCTCACGCTCAAGAAAAAAAAGTTTAGCTTCTCTTCACGCTCAAGAAAAAAAAGTTTAGCTTCTCTTCGTACTCAAACTTGATTTATTTTTTTTTTAATTTTTTTTTTCGTTTAGCTTTTCCTCGAGAAAACAATTAATTTTTCCGGGAAACATTTTCCCCCAAAACAAACACACCCTGCACAAGAACAAAAACCAAGAAAGAGATGACTGACCAAGCCGATTCGATAGCGATGCGACGGTCGTCGAAGCAATCCTGGACCTCACCCTCCCACATCCTCAGAACCCCACCGAACTCCCCTCCCTCTTCTTCTTCTTCTTCTTCTTCTTCTCCAACATTCTCGAAGCTCCTCCATTTCCCTTGCTGTGCCTGCAACGCCACCGTCGAGCAGAGCATGTCGAAGTCCAGCACCGCCATTCCCTCCAGAAACCTCTCCTTCTCCTCCTCCTCCTCCTCCCCCGCCCAATCTCGCTTCTCCAAATCCCCCATTCCCAACAACAAGGCTAGGTTTCGTCTGGTTTCGTTTCTTTCCGCTTTTGGGATCTCTCTGAAAATGCGCTCTGCTTTGTTGTGATTTGAAACAGAAGGACCTGCTTTTGACGGATTGTATTATATTTATAATAACAAACGTCTTTCTTTCTTATTCATCCAACAAAAGAAAACGTCTTTCTTTCTTTTTTTGGGTTTTCTTTTTTCCTTTATTTTTCTAAAAGAGGTTTAAAAGAGAACCACGGATATTTTATTATTCAAATTTTTTAATAATTTAATTACTGACTAACATATGTTATTTTAATATTTTAGACCACGTTCATAGTCGGGATAATGATGATTAAGGGACGATATTTCACTATAATTAGGTGGTTCATTTCACAAGTACAGCTTAAGAGAGTAGGTTGTCAGACACTCTAATATGTTGGGTATATCTTTCCGTAATAAATGAGTCTCGCAATCCATTTCTCTTAAGCCGCAAAAATTCAAACTAATACAGATCTTCAGCAAAAATATGAGAGAACTTTTAGGGTTTCACCTTATTCGAGAAGGTTTCAGACAATTTACCTATTTGTTTGGACAGATAAATTTTATAAAGGTTTTTTTATATTTCTTATTTATATTACTACTAATTCAAAAAATAAAGTTGGAAACCAAATCCAATTCAAATTGCATATGTGAACAAAGATTATATAAGAAGAATGCTACAAGTTTAATTTTTTTATTTAATTTCATTTAACTTTACATATGTAAACAAAGATTAATAATACAAATACAAAAATAAACTCTTAAAAAAAAAACAAAAAGAGTCACCTAAACAAAGTTAGTTAAAGTTGAATAGAAAAATATGAAGCATAGCATTTTTCAACATATAATTATTCTATTAAGCTAACGTCATAAAATATAATAAAAGTAATNTTTCTTTCTTTTCTTTTTTATTTTATTTTATTTATTTTTTTGTTCAGTGTTGGTTACTTATTTATGAGTATGTTCGGCGAAAGGATGGGGTTGGCATGTAAATAATGGGATTGTGGGACCTACCGTCGTTAATGTTACAGGTGTTGCCACTACGCAATCTTCGTGTTGGCCAACAACATCCAACCGTGGAAAGTTGTTTGAAACCGCCACAAAAAAGTAACAGATAGCCCCCCCGCCCATTTCTTTCTTTCCTTTCAATTTGTACTCGTTGTTGTTGAGAAAATATTGGGTGGGAGAAAATTGATTCAGAAAACAAGGGGCTTCACTCAATTACAATTTTTATTATAATTTTTTTCTTTTTTTTAAAAAAAACAAATTGACACTATATCATCATATATGAGTGTTATGTGACAAAAGCATAGGTAAAAAATAAAAAAAAAATAAAAAATTAAGTAACAAAATTTAATAAATAAATTTATTTATATAGATCATTACAAAAATTACCAGACCACTTTATAAAAAATATATAATAAAAACTGCAATACCCAATTTCAGCCTTAAAGAAAATTACAACAATTATAGGTGGCAAAAATCGGATATGTCTTCATCGTCGTGAAACTGACGTTAAATAGAAAATGACATCCGAGTAAAGAATAGTTGATTACACTTCCAGTCAATTATGGTTAATTCCATCATTTGGTCTCTAATTTTAGGCCCAAAAAAAAAAAAAAAAGGCAAAAATCATAAAATATTTCTCAATAAGATTGATACCCGAAATCGTATCTGTTTCGTCTAATAATAAATAATGTGATCATTTAGACACCGAATTTAAATGGCACTTTAAATGGTTGATTAGAAAATGTCATCCATCAAAAATAAAAAAATAATACTGCTAGACAAACAAGATTTCAAAGTATTAGCCGACCAGTGCAAGGAAACGGACAAGAGTAAAAGAAGGGAAATTGATAATTGAGGGGTGAGTGGGATAGTATTAAAATGAAGAACCAGGCTTGCTTTTGCGCGCAGGATAATCGGGGAATAAGAACAGCGTGCCGTCAGATGGCACCAGACAGCGCGACTTTGCGCAGTATTCTCCCACAAAAAACTAATATAGTACGCTTGCGGTGTGTGTTTCTCGTGGGGTTGGAATTGGATTGGGATTGTCCAATCCACCACCGCCGACCTTAGCGGATGGGTGGGGATCGCTGTCTGGATTTTGTTTAGATAAGTTTCAGATTCCATTTAGTGTCAATCTCATTTCTCAACCAACCCACGTGCAAAAAGGTGTTCTCTTACAAGTTGACCCACAAGAAATCATTGAGAGTGTAATTATCAGATTGTGAGGCTGACTTTTGGGTTCGGGCTTATGGGTTGGATCCCAGAAACTCTCTTCTCGGAATTGTCTGGAATTGTTTGATGCATAAAATCAATTTCTATACCCATAAACATAATTAATAATCAATTTATAATTTAACTAAATGGGTTAATTGCAGGTTATACAGAACGACACAAATTTGATCCGTTTATTAATCCTTTCTAATTGGGTCAACTTGTTTTAACCCAAATTTTATTAAACTAAACCGGTAAACCCTAACTCTTTAATATTGTGTCGTGTTCGTATTGGATTCATAGATCCTGTAAAATGCCAACCCTAACTACACTGGAATCCATCCTATAAATACGTGAGCGACACATAAATAGGAAAATCATGTTCACATAACGCAAGGTCATTGGCCAACTAGAGTCAGTAGTATCAACCCTCATAAATCTACCTTAAACCATCTGTATCGCCAATTTACACCATCCTATTCTAGTTCTCATCAAAACTGCTGAGTGGCCCCTACCCTAACTAGTCACATCAGGCCATAACCTGAAGAACAACAAGAAGAAAAGCATTAAGGCAGCGTCAAAATCACCTGAACGAAATACATGCCCAAGCCCCATAGAAATCTTACGTGGTGAACAAATTGATTTCAAATTATTAAGGTTTACAGATTAACAATGAACCAATAGTAGAGAGGAGAGGGATGGAGGGAGAGAAAAGAGTGGATGCATTAATGTTCTTATCTTACAATGAACATACTGATAACAAACAGATCAAGCGCCAAGGATAATGTTGCTAATCTAAACAAATCAACGGAAGAAAGTTGGTGCTCCTTTTGCTCTTTTGGGGCAAGGGATAGTTGTGTACAAGTAGAACTGAAAAGTTCAAGTCTTCGCCGAAGGTCTTGTCAGGCCCAATCCTGAACCACTCCCCAAATGCTTAAAGGCCGTTCCATCAAGATGATCCCCATGGCCAGCAAAGCCTGTCCCTCCTTTTTCCAAGTTCACCAAATTCTTCTCTTTACATCCTCTGTTGCAGACCAGACAAACCTTATCAACCACCAAAAACTTATCAGCACACTTCTTGCAGAAGACATGTCCACACGAGTTAAGAGCCACAAGTGACGATGTGTTGGTCAAAGTAGCCTTACAGCTAGGGCATATATAGGTCTTGTCAAGAGACTTGGATTTCTTCTGGTCGCTAGTGTCTTCCGTGAAGGATATAGGGAACAGAGTCTTCAGCTTGAGTTTCTCGTTGCCTTGTGGACAGACTGTATTGGTAGAGGGGACCTCTACTTTAATAGGAGCTTCTGGTGTAGCAGAAGGCAGCCAAAATGCCTTCATTGTCCGCAGCGCTTCTTCTTCATAAGAAGTAACCTTCACACTATTCGCTCCGTGGAAGCCATTCTTGCCTTGGCTATGGTTTTTATCACTGTATTGTGGTACTGCACCATGGTTTTGCTGATCAAATGCTTCAAGTTCTCTTGCTTTCTGTAACATTAGCTTCTCTTCTTCCTCTTCTTTCTCTTGCTTCTGCTGAGTAGAATGAGCAGCTAGCCTCCTGCCAGTTATTAAACCACTCTTCAGGACAGCATTAAACATATTAAACAAAAGTACATGGAAATCGTCATTCAGACGTAAACTCAAGGCCAGTGCAATGCACCATGAAACAATAAGACCTATTTGTTCTATACCTTTCCTACATAGATAAAACATATTTGATTTATATTCAATTCCTATAAAGAGATCAAGAACAGCAAAGACAAACGTAATAGTATTTGACTCTATTTTTTTCAAAGAAAGTAATAAGCCTAAAGCGTAGGAAGCAGCTGGAATGTAACTTATATAATAGAACATCTGCAAACTTCAACGAGGACCACGTAAGCTTCTGCTGAGAAGCTAGTACAGCCATCATGATCAGAGTCATGAGCAGAATAATACTTCAGTATTGGCGACAAAGCAAATTTAAGCTCAAGTAAGTGAGCTCATGATCAAAGAAAACAAAATTGGGGTCCATACAAGC
This sequence comes from Betula pendula, assembly GCA_900184695.1. Taxonomy (NCBI): domain Eukaryota; kingdom Viridiplantae; phylum Streptophyta; class Magnoliopsida; order Fagales; family Betulaceae; genus Betula; species Betula pendula. The sequence goes on along the minus strand of FXXK01001688.1, from coordinate 47,345 downwards.
CATATCCTCCAACTTTGAATACTTCAATGACCATGGATTAAAACTTTCTCAGTTCTAAAAAGCTTCCCAGCAATCATCTTCCCCATCAAAATATGCTACAACATCACAGAAACATATGGTGCAACCATCCAAGTGTACACAACAGCATACATCTTGAATAGACAATTTTTTTTTTCTTTTTTTGCTGGGAAAATGCCTTTATTAACCAAAAAGAAAAACTACAAGAAGAAGATCCTCCCTTAACATCATCAAATACATAATCAATAGGAATAGAGCAAACAGAGATGGATCCAGAGATATTACAAAAAGAAGGCCATTGAGTAGATTGTGAACCAAAATATTGGAGCATCTGCTATTATCAGGATAACCTAAACACAATTCCCTGTCTCCAACCTCAACATGTTGATTTTCTATCCAGTCTCAACTCAGTTTTCAGTTGTAAAAGTTTTATTTTCTTCTTCGATAGTTCAAAGTTTAAAACTACCAAAGTCTGACTAACCTCTCCCTTTCATTTATGAAAATGACGCAAAACTATTTTTTTTTCCTATTACAGTGAGTACTATCATTGTTCCAAACAACAATCATCTAGCTGTAGCATCCTCAAGCTTCAACACATCCCAACAAAAATGGAAAGCAACTGTTACACAACCCACCCCTGGAACTTAGAACTGCTGGCATGTTTTGGAAGGTAGAAATGGTAAGTTCTAAGTTTCAAGTGCCACTTCAATTATGAAAAGATAAATAACTAACATAGAAAAATCAAAGTTTAAGAATTACTTACTTGAAATGCGAATTTTATTAAAGCTAGCAAATACAATTTATTCACAACACACTTTCAGAAGTATTACCTGAATCTCAGATAAAGCACAAAAGGGCTACCCGACTGTCACCACAGAAAACCCAATTCCATCTTTTATCCTAGCTAACGCTAACAAATGAAGATATCTCTAGCAATAAATAAATAAACAAAATTCACCCAAAAAGTCCAAAACCCATGAACATACATCCATGAACTTCTACGACATATAATTTAAAATCTTAAAGGACCTTACTCTCAACTATATACAACCCCGCTTAGACCAAAATCTCTTTAACCACCCTGATCTATCTACGGCCCTATCAACCAATCCATTCAAAATTGAATATTTATAAACCAATCCTTGCCCCTAAAAGACCATTTCATATCCATATAAATCCCGTGTCTTTCCACCACGAGTTCAAATTCCTTAATGGAATTCACCACAAATGTCTACTTACTGGGCATCAGTACTTAACATCATAACCACACACACACAAATCAGATTTTTAGCTTCATTTCTCTCACCCAATTGTGTAAGCAACAAGAAATTAACATGAAAAACATAAAAGAAAAAAAAAACGACAAGCTATTAATAGCGGGGCGTGGAAGAGACCTCTGGATGTCCTTCTTCTGGGCAAGAAGACACTCAAGAATGCACTCCTTGCAGAAGACGTGGCCTTTGAGGCAGCACAAGGGGTCGATGAGGGGCTTCAGGCAGAGGCAGCACGCGTCGAAGGGCTTGATGGAGTCCCTGCCCAGCCTCTCCCTCTGCGTCCCATACCCTAGCTTCCTCTTCTCGTCGTACGTGAAGAACGCGAGGTCGTTGTTGTTCTTCGAGTGCCTCTGCGGCATTTTTACCTTTCTCTCTCTCTCTCACACAAAGGCAAAACCCTAAGATTGAAGAAGACGAACGAACCCTGACGTGAATCGAGCTTGTAGATTGGAACCGGTGATTTTGGGGGTTTTCTTTCTTTTCTTTTTTGGTTGAAGATGTTAAAGTCCTCACCGCCAGACCTCATCAGGGTCCGAGTGGGCTAGGCCCAGGCCCAGATCCAGATCGGATCTAGACGGCTTCGGTTAGATCAGTTAGGCCGAGCCTGAAGGAGATTAAGATCCGAGTAACTTTGGGACCAGGTTTAGGCTCATCAGATAGAAAGCCCATCTTGGCAAGAAGACAAAAACATAAGAATTTTATTTGACAATTTTTGGAGTACCAGTTATTTTATAGAATCTTTTCCTTTAAAGTGAAACTGAGAAATATTTTGTTATATTTAGTAATATAAATGGCATCACTAAATAATATAACATAACTTCACTACATAATAGTTTGATCTTTTTGTTTTGTTTTTTGTTTTCTTGTTTTTTTTTTTTTTGAGAAAAATCCAAACGGATAGAATGTTATCCTGGTAAAGTTCAGATAAAAATTATGGGAGTGTTTGTCAAACACTTTTCAAAAATTTTTCTCCCTTTTCACTGTGCACCGTACTGACGGTGCACAATAACTTATCTGATGAAAGTTGAAGCCTTAGATGAAGAGAAGTTAGTTTGCCGAAAATACCCCTGAGAAAGGAGCATTTTTTCTTTTGTCCAAAGCAACCCAAGGCAAAAACACGCAGGGATATTTTTGACAAATAACTTCTCTTCATCCAAGGTTTTATGGAGAAGTCAATTTTCATCAAATAAGATACTGTGCACCGTCAGTATTTAACAAACACCCCTTATACTTTTTTTTTTTTTTTTTTTTGTGAAGAGAAGAAGATAAAGATTATGCTTGATTACTCCTTCCTATCTTTTTTTTTTTTTTTTTATTAATTTTTTGTTAAAAAAAAAAGAGGATTTTAAAAAAAAATCTCGTTAAATGCTTGTATACTCAAAGAAATATTAAAAATATTGTTAAATTGATGTTTAATATACTTTTTTGTTTTTTTTATACATAATTATTTCGTAATACAATGGAATATATGACAAGAAAATGCTTTTAAATCTACTAGGTATCTTATTCAGGGTCCTTCTACATTAAAAAATCAAGGTTGGCCCACTTTTAAGACATGAAAAAAAAGTTAACTTCTTATTTTTTTTAACTCAAAAGTAATACAAGAAGACCCTGAAAGAATACTTAATAGACGTAAAAACATTCTTCATATGACAATATGTCCGCATGGTATATGGATTGATTACTAAAATATGAAAAAGAAAATAATAAAAAAAAATTATATATGGTTCTACAAGAAAAATAGAATTATGATAAAGTAAATTTCACAGAAGAAAATCTAAAATTAAATAAATATTTGGATAAGTATTTATATATATATATATATTTTTTGAAGTGAAATTTGGATAAGTAAATATGTTTTCATGAAAAGCTACAGAAGGAAATCTGCCCAAATTACAAAGGACAAAATCTAGACATTTCTGACACATTTGAGACCTGTCCCCCACATACGGCGGATTGCCACTCCCTTCCCTTCCTACACCGCAAGTAACCCCAAAAAAAGGAACATTTCCTTCCACTTTTCCTTCCTCAAAACCCACGACAACACCGAAAGAAAGACATCAACAAACACGACCAAACAGTGAAAAAACTATTATTATGACTTCTCCGAGGCACCCAACGGCGATAACGGTGCAACCCTCGTCGCCGCGGTTCCCGGCGAGCGGGACACCAACGGCCGGGGCCCAGCGGAAGATCGGGATAGCCGTGGATTTGAGCGACGAGAGCGCCTTCGCGGTGAAATGGGCGGTCCACAACTATCTGCGGCCCGGGGACGCCGTGATCCTGGTGCACGTGCGGCCCACGAGCGTCCTCTACGGCGCGGACTGGGGCGCCATCGACGTGGCGGTGGCGGAGGACGAGCAGTCGCAGCAGAAGCTGGAGCACGAATTCGACGCTTTCACGTCCACCAAGGCCAACGACCTGGCGCAGCCTCTGGTGGAGGCTCAAATCCCCTTCAAGATCCACATCGTCAAGGACCACGACATGAAGGAGCGCCTCTGCCTCGAGGTGGAGCGCCTAGGGTTGAGCACTGTCATCATGGGCAGCCGCGGCTTCGGCGCCTCCCGCAGCGTCTCCAAGGGCCGCCTCGGCAGCGTAAGCGACTACTGCGTCCACCACTGCGTCTGCCCCGTCGTCGTCGTTCGCTTCCCCGACGACAAGGATGTAGAAAAGGCTGTTCTGGAGGAGGACCTGGAGTACCATGACGCATTGGATTAGCAAACTGGTAATTTTTGATTAATTACTTGAATCATCCAATCTTCATTACATTTTTATAATATTGATATATTTGCATATGATTGTTTGTGAATTAATTAGAACATATACTAGTTTGAACTAATTATCATTTAACATTCAATTCTTTATGCTGATTGGCAGTGATTATCATTGAATGATTTTTTTTTTTGATGAATTATTGAATGATGTTATTATGCCAATACAAACTATTGTGCAAGATTATCATAACGATGCTTTCTCTTTCATCTGTCGTTAGTTTATTTTCCCATTGCTCTCATGTCGGATGAAGAGCCAATTAGGATTTCTCCACTTCATCTGCCTCATATTAATTTGATATTACTTATATTGAAGAGCCAACTTGATATTAATTTATTATTACTTATGGATGTTTAATGCAACATATTGAAGATGATCGTTTAGTTTTAAAAGTGTCTCCTTACTTATCAAACAAAATTTTATAGTCTCTTGTCAAAGTTAAAAATAAATAGTCTTTTGTTGCAGCCATTTATGCTGAACTTTATCATTTCAGAAAGTGAAACATCACAACAGCCGTATTATGTGGATCTCGTTCAATTATGGTCTTTTTCGCATCAGTTAAACCGTTTCAATGTATTTTGTCATGTACTCTGAACTGCCATATTTGCTGATACCTGATACATGTTCTTTTTTAATGTTATAATAATAAGAAAAGTGTTTGGCTTACTTACATCTTTTCCTACAATTCCTTATATTGTCCACATGAGTGGCATGTGGCACAACGTAGGTGAAAAAAATTAAGCAATAAAATTTGACAATTAAATTTAATTGCTTAGTATCTACGTACGAAGTGCCACATAGACTGCCAGTAAGAGACTTGTAGTAAAAGTTGTAGTACTCATAGAAATACTCTATTAATAAACTCAAAAGGCATTAAATCTTTTTCCTACCCTTTTTTCTTGTTCAAATATAACTTTGGTTTTATGGTTTCAAATATTTCAACAGATTTTATCCTTCAGGTTCAGACAGCAGATTTTATTTTCAGAGTTGTAAATCTTATATGGTTACTTAAATCTTATTTTATCCTTAAATCTTATATGGTTACTGCCATTTTTGGTGAAATGTTTCATTTTATGTCCTTTATCCCGAGTTCAGTAACTGTCTGCTTCAAAGTGTTTTTATTTTTTATTATTTGAAGTAAAGCAAAAGCTTTCATGATGATCAATAAGAAGATACAGCTTGTTCAGCACTTTAAAGTGTTAATGTATTCTGTTGTGCTCTTGGAATTGATGTATACTGATGTACAGCATATGGGTTATTATATTATTAAGTGGGTTTTTGTATTTGTAAAAGGGGGTAATGGTAAGAACTGAGGCCATACTTCCATTCTCTCTTCTCTTGTTGAATGTCTCTTGAAACATAAAAGTTAAAAGGTTTATTCATATAAAAAAAGAAACAAAAGTTCAAAGGTTTCAAATACAATTACTATGTCTGAGCTTTCAGGTTTTAGTACAGTCAGTGCATACAGTATCTTTAATCTTTCTAGGTTAAGCCAATTCAACTTATGGGACTTTAAGTTTACCCTTTCTACTTCTTTTAGGTTTTAATTCACCTTTTGCTCATGTTGACTCCATAAAGTGATAATTTAATGCATAAAGGATTCGGCTTGGGTCCAATTCCAATTAGAATTGGGCCCAGTGGGATTGTGACACATGTCCCTTATGTCTTGTTATGGGACACATTTCTCAATCCCAACAAGTCTAATATCAACTGAAATTGGACCCAAGCCAAACCCATGCATAAATATCTGGCCATATCTTTGTAGAGATTATTAATAAAGCCCCATTTTGGGAAAAAATTTAAATGCTTTAGCTGAAATCCCTTTGATTGAATTCTGTTTACTGCATGAGATTTTGTTGTTTGATAGCACTTATACTAATTCAATTTGGTATTAATGTATTTTTGCTTAATTTTGTTGATGGTATTGTTGTTACTTCTTTGGTGATTAGGGTAGAGGGGGTGGGGGTGATGGGTGGAGTTGTCTTGTAAACTTTTGCATATTTGAGTATCAAATTTCATTAAGGAAGCACCTAAAAGGTAATGGAGCAAAATATACAGGAAATATACAAATAAGAGTCTCTCTCAAAGAGAAGAAGACTAAAAGAAAAGAAAATGATATAAGTCTTAAGACTTAAAGTACAATGCATGGTGTCCTGGGGATCTAGTCGGTGCAAAGCCCCGGATATTCCGGTTATCAAAAAAAAAAAAGTACAATGCATCTATTTGCCAATGACTTCTAGCTCAAAATTTTCCTCCTATAAAAACAAGGTGGAGGGGTCATTGTGCTATCAATACCCACAAGTTGTGTCTAACTTACCAATAAAGAAAAAGTATAATGCGTGTATAAAATTATGACAGACATCCAGAGCTGTAATAGATGAATGAACCAAAAAACAAGAAAACAATGCCATTCCCATTTTTTGTTTTCATCTTCCCTAAAAGCCTCCTTTTCTCTTGTGCAGATATAACTTTTTTATTTTATTTCCTATATCGTAATTGTAATTACTAGCTGTCAGAGAGAGAGAGAGAGAGAGAGCATATTTAATGCATAGAATGTCTGACTCCGTATGACACTAAAAACTGTAGTTAAATTTCACCAAGTAGAGGAAAAAAATCTAGGAATCAGAGTTCCTAAAGGATTTGAATATTCAGCCCACAGTAATCGGGCTCAGTGGGTTATGAATTTTGAAATGTTGTTGAAGATATGCTTGAACATGGTAAACTTCCATACAGAAAGATATGATGGGAATGGTTTGCAAGCATGGAGTGCTACTTATGTCATGTTAGAGATAAGAGAAGGATGGCAGACGTGCTATTGGAGCTTAAAGGAGTCTAGTAAAAAGAGTTTGGTGTGGCTAAAAGGAGCACCCTTGAATCACTACGGTTCGATGGGAAACGGGGTTCCTTTGTAAAGAAAGTGTGCAGTTGGAGAAGACTTCTCCCACATATAACAGACGGGAAAGGACTTCTCAGAAAGGGTTTTAAAAAAAGATGTTGGCAAGTTAGTGATTTTTTGAGAAATGGTTTCTAAAACAAAAAACTCTTCTAAAATATGTTAACAAAGATGACCTGATGTTCTAATTTTTTTTTATAATAGAGAAGTTGTTGCAGTTTGATCTTTTTCACGTGACTGATGTCATTAATTCTCTCTGTGATGTGTGAATGATGATATTGAGACTAAGCTTCCATGCCTCGCAGATGTGGATAAGGCCTCATGAGTGTAGATGGTGGGAAACCTAAATGTTTGTTCGAAGATGTTTGACAGTTTGGAATACTCCTGGTTGGTGTGTGGTCATGTCTTGTGGAAAAGTTTGGTACTGCTCTCTGTTTCTGGCATTCTGCACCGTTTACACTGCATTATATATCTATCATGTTTGGAATGATGCACGACGGATGAACTCTCTTGTGCTTTTAGTTCTTTGAATATGATAATATAAAATTTTCTGTCTGGAGGCATTTTACTGGTTGCAACCACACGCTTTTAGTGCTATGACTTTGACAGGAAGATAGCAAATGCCTCAGTGTAAAATGGCTCCACTTGTCGCTAATAGCTAGATGTGATGGAGTATTCTGATGGTGACACGTGCTACAATGTGGGTCTACTCCTCACATTGTTGGCTGAAGTCCAAATTTATTGATTGAAGTGTTTGGGGGGGGGGGGGGGGTGTGTCGGTGCTTTATTTAGAGAGAAAATGAAGGGCGGTGTCAACTCACAGAATTAGAGGATAATACAAGAATAGATGCTTTGATTTGACGCCCTAGACATCAACATAAGAGAAGGTAAATTTTAACATGACTGGGATCAGAGCTACATATTATATGAATGATTGAGGTTTTAGTCCTCTGGTTTTTGGACAGGTGGATTTAAAGTTTCAAACTTTTGGCTGTTAGGGCTTTGTCAAATGTTTGTTTTACTCTTTTTTGCTGTAAAATTGAAACGAGTTTAGTTCACACCCTGAGGTTTTCCTTTTATTGTGGATTAGAAGTCGGGGGGGCATGACAAGGTGATATACAGTATAATCTTTTGGATAGTTGTGCGACATAATTTTTCCCCGTTATCCAAAACAGAAAACCATCGTGTTCCAATTTCAAATATGAAATATCTTCACAAAATGGTTTCTAAACATTGTCATTTATTATTATGAAAAAAGAAAAACACCAGCGAGGATGTTATTCCAAGGAGTTCAAACATTTAATGGTTTAATTTTAGATCTTCAAATATTGGCATCATATATATGTTAGCTTACGAGAGTGTACAATACTTATTGGAGGAAATACATTTAGCTCCCTCAAATTATTATGATTTTGGCATTTATGCCACAAAACTTTAAAAGGTGACATATAATCCTTTTTAGCTATCGCACCGTTAAAAGTTACACTCTTTGTTAGCATTTGATGATAGAAATGGACGGAAAAATGTTCCTCGTGATGTGTATGGCCTAAGCACTTTTTCATGGATGTGAAGGCCCCTGGATGTTGAACCTCACTGGTATTTTTTTTTTTTTTTTGTAATTATTTTCTTCTCTTTGCTTTGTTTTTTGGTAATTATTTTCTTTGGTGGTATAGTTAATACTTTTTTTTTTTTTATAAGCAGTATAGTATGGTAAATACTTCACAACTACAAGTATGCTGTTAGAAAAATGGACAAAACTTGAGCATGATTGATTTGATAACGATTTAAATTGATAAAATTAAAAGTCCAATAACGTTTCAAACAATTTGAGTGATACATAAATTTTCTGATTTCCAAAACCACTACTTTAATGACTAGGCAAGCATTTGAGGTGCAGTGAGAGATCCGTTTACTCCACGATACTTTGTGCTGATTGATGGTCTTAGTCTGCGATTGGTTGGTTGAGCTTTTGTTAAAGGCTTATAGACAATTTTTAAACGTCACGGAAACTCAATCTAATTTAACACAAAATTAATAGTTTAGTGTTAAGGGGTCTAAACTGTTAAATTAAAAAGTCAAGTTATGATTGATCTTTATAATTTTATACTCATATCATGATTGGGTCCAAATTTAACATGAGACATTTATGGCTATCAATTTTTTAAACGACTTGTGAACTTGACATGAACTTAACACAAAATTAACAGGTTAAGATTGAAGTGTTTGACCTGTTTAATTAAATGTGTCATGTTTAGATTGATCTATATAATCTTAAACTCATGCTTTGACATGACTTAAACTCAACACAAAACACAACTTGTCACCCTTAGAGATTAGGGGGCTTTGCATTCCTTTCCCAATATAACCCAAGTTGAGACTTTAGATATCCAGCAAGGCCACTTCAAAAAAAAAAAAAACTTCGAGATCCATGAAAAAGTCGTGTGTTTCCGAATACTTTCCACTACCTTTTGTGCTAAGAATTAAGAAACATATTCAAAGAGGGCTCTGTCTTTTTTCATATAGAGAATGTTTTTTGTTTTTTGTTTGTAAAAGTGTTATGAAACGATATAAAAGTGAAAAGTATTTATATGTTTTTAAGAGTGTTTTGTATATTTGAATTGTTTTTTAATATTTTTCTAAGCTAGCCGGCAGTCAAAAAGAAGGTACTAGGGTTGTTGCTATAGCTAAAATTATTCAAAGTTTGGGGGGAATGACAAGGATCATGCTTCACAATCATGAAGGGGGTGAAGAACCTGGCAACCTCAAAACTCATTTTTGACATGTTATATGATTAACAAGTCAAATCTGTGGTGTAAACACATTTTAAAGAAGATTCCTCCTAGAAAAGGAAAATGACTATAGAGGGGGAAGCTGGCCAATTCTTCTTTTCATGGTCATCGCAAATTATAGAATATTATTAGCCAAGTTGACGAATGAGGAGGATATAATGTTCCCCATCTTTAATTATGCCATGGAATCCTAATTAGGCATTTCCAAAATCACTACTTCTAAATGCTCCACGAAACATGATTTAGTTGGATGTGACGTCTAATCTGTCCTTCATGCGAAAGAGTTGAATCTCGGGACTAATTTTCTTGATTACAATTTTGCTCCTTTTTAAGTAAGCCCACAATTTTTTATAAGATTAGCAAGTTTAGTATAAATTCAATATGAAATTCGGGGGTTAATTTGCTTATCCTATGAATGACTTGCATAATCTGTCTATATTAAATTAGATTTTTTTTAACAATTAAAAGACAAAACCCTAAAAAGCTAAAATTCAAATAATTTCATTTTTCATAAAAAAAAAAAATCATTTAAATTCATATACATGTTGAAACAGGTCAAACAGGTCGTTTTTGAGTTAACCCAACATGACATGTTTTTTAAATGGGTTGTGTATTTCGGATCGGATCAGGTCAACCTAACACAACCTGTTTATTAAACGAGTTATACATGTCGTGTCATGTCACTCGCTTATTTAAATGAGTTGTGTCAAAATTGAGGGGTTGACCCGTTTAACCAAATGAGTTATGTTTAGGTTGACTCGACACGCCAACATAAATTGTCAGCCCTAGTTTCATGCAAATTTTGGAGTAATAATGTCACATTCTAGAAAGTCAGTTTCACATTAAGTGGGTAGATTGACCACATTGAGTAGATGAATTATAAAGATGCTCATGAGTGTTAAGTCCCACATTATTTCCTTACTATGTGAGACTAAGTTGTTTAAGTGATTTTTAGGATCCTCCATTCTCTCTTCTATCCGGATCAAGAGTGAAAAAAAAAAAAAAAAAAAAAAAAAAAAAAAAAATCTTCTCCTGTAGTCCCTTATCCCCCTTTCAAAAAAAAAAAAAAAAAGGTTATTTAAGTGATTTTATGAAACTCTAATGAAAATGTGACTAACACTTCTCCATTATCGTTACAAATAAAACCTTAAAGAACTTTTTTCTAGTCCTCTTAAATTGATAATGCAAATGTGACTTAACAATTTTACTTTACAAACAAAACCTTAAAGAACTCCTTATGGCCCTTTTGAATGGATGATGCATAAGTCCAGCGACATGTTTATTTCCATAAAGAGAATGTACAAGGCGTGGCTGTCATTTCAAGCAACAAAAAAGCTAATGTACATGGAGAATAATAATTCTCTTTGTGGCTATCTGCATAAACAGAAAAAATAAAAATAAATACCCAACACAGTTCTGAGAAATAGAATCCAAAGATCAATCAAAATATCACTCCTCTCCCTCTTCATGGTGGTGAAAAGTTTCCAAAGGGAAACACCACAGCCACACAAAAACTGTCTCCCTAGACAAGCAACAAATTTCCACCACAAACCCTCACATACTACCTAGACTCCTTTCTTTTGATTCCTTTCTTTCTTCGATGAATCCAAGCCAAAACAATATAATAAATTTAATTAGTAGGTTTCTTAATGATCCATGGATCAACTTGCAATTAAAATACTAATTCATGATTTATGGTGGTGGGCATGTGGAGATGTTAACCAAAGCTTCTTTCTCATGGCTTATCTTATTTTATACAAAGTTATTTGTCATTCAAGTTACAACCTGCTTATATAGACCTCACAAATTTGTGGCGGAGATGGGGCATATAATGGCATTTAATATCTTTAATTAGTGGTTTGAAAGAGAGTCAGGATTGGCGTCAAGCCATTTTAATATTACAATCCCAAGATATTTGTTTGAGATAGTACAATGCCTTTGATTTAAAGTGAAGCTAATATGTAGTATTTTCTTAAGAACCATGATAATAGAGAAGCTAAAATTTAACCCAAGTATGATATGATAAACCTTCTCTAAAGTGAATCAGCCACTAGCTAGTGATCTAAATTTCATTTCAAGCCTTTCATATATTTTTTTTCACTTACATGTATATAGACTTTACTCATCCCGCCAAAAAAAAAAAAGTGGGTAATTCATCTGCTTAACGTGGGACTAACTCTCCTTACTTAAATTCCTAACATCCTTATCAATGCTCACGTCATGCAATGGCTCATTGCTATATGATATGATTATGTTGCTTTGATATCATTTATACTGGAAAAATGTTAGTCATGTTTGCGTTATTATTTTAAAATGATTAGTCAAGTTACAATTGGAGTTTTCTAGAATCACTTATAAATCTTAATTCTATAAAGCATGGGACCAATATGAGACTTTTCACCAATAATACCCTTTTATAATCCACACACTCAATATGAACAATTCATTTTTTTAATGTAGAACTAACTTTCTGGGGTGCCACAAATTTGGTCAATATTCAAATGTTCATCCAACACAGCTAAAAAAACAAAAAAAGAAAAAAAGAAAGAAAAGAGACCAAGAGTTATACCATTCAATATGATGGAATTATCAAAATATAAGTTTCGACTTGTTATCAACATTTCCACCATTACAGTACTAAGGATTTGAGCTGCCTAACCAAAGCCTGAAAAGGAAAATATTGCAATGCTATTTTTCATTTCTTTTTTCTTGGTCTAGTGACAAAAATTCTGAAACTAAGCAAACCGTAGACATTACAGGGAAGAAAGCAAAACTAATTATCTGTTCAATACATTGCAGTCCATTTACCATATCAGTGATTAGAGACTTGTAAATTTACTGCCAATGCCTCATTGAAAAATTAAAAGAAAAGGAGAAAAAAATAAAATAAAAGAAATTCACCTGAAATCAGATTATAGGGCTATTCTCTACAGGTTAATTAGTAAATATGCCATCAAGAAATCATGAAGTCTTTTAGTACAAAATATGCCATCAAGAAATCATGAAGTGCTTTAGTACTAAATATGCCATCAAGAAATCATGATAACCATGCTTTCATTGAATTTCGTAAGAAAGTCTGAAGAGCAATTTGGTCTTGGCTTCAGCATTCCCAACTCTGCTTGTCAATTCTTTTCCGGTCCTTGGGATCCTGGATCATTGTGCTTTTGAAAAGCTCCTCTGTTAAGAGATTGATATATGAAAAAGAAAAATAAAATAAAATAAAAAGAAGAAGAAGAAGAAGAAATCTCAGAATTTGACTGGAACTAGTGAGATTTAGAGAAAGATAATCTTAAAGAGCAAAAGGGAAGAAATAAATGATACCTGCGAATGATACTCTGTATTCTCACGCATACGCTTCCATGAAAATGCTTTTCTTGAATCAGAAACGCCTTCTTCACTAGTTGAAGAACTTGAGGCTGGTGGAGGCGGAGTTGAAGACCATGGAACTACTTGATTTTCTTCATCATCTTCATCAATATCTCCTTGATCCTCATCACCATCACCACCACCACCACCATCATCATCATCTCCAATGTTGTCTTCTCTATCAAGATCATCATCACCACCACCCCCATCATCATCATCATCATCATCATCATCATCATCATCATCATCACGATCATCATTTGCTTCATTTTGAATATCCCCACTATTCACACAACTTTCACAAACAGAGACAGTAGGACTGAGCTTGGGTCCAGAGCCACTCCAGGGCGTTAAAGACTGACAAACATGGCAAAGAAGCGTTCTTGAATGCTTGCCGACCAAAAAGTTTGCACCATGAACCTGAGCATCGCAGTCCCAACAAAGGCTAGCTTCATCAGATTCACAGTACATCTTTGCCGGAGAGTCACAGAGCTCGCACTTCTTCATCTTTCCTCTTCCAAGAAAATTGTATACGCAATCACATCCTTATGTTTGTTTCTATTGTCCGGCTTTATTTTCCATTATTAATCCCCTGGGCGTACAAAAAAAGAAAAGAAACAAAAAAAGAAAAAAAAAAAAAGAAACAAAAAAAAGACACATGATGCAGGGCAACTTGCAACTATTTTTAAATAAAAACCTGCACTGTTTTCTTTGTTTTTTTTAGTAGAAAGAGCTGAGAATGGATGCACCAATCAATATATAGGGCAGTTACTGAGAGACACATATATTTCAAATTTAAAAATGTTCTAACTCCTCAAGAATGTTTATCACATTGTCAAGTTGTGCAACATAGGAGAATTCAGGCAGAGATGTAAATTGAGCACCCACATAAAATTTGTGACATCAGAATTTATCAAAATCTGGTTAGTCCCAATGTTGAGATGGCCCTATTGGTCTGAAATTTGGGGGTCCAGCTGGTCCAAACACGAGTAGCTATTGTTTCTTGTGGTGGGGTGTGCATGCGGTTGCTTCTCTGTTCACTGTATGTAGACACACTTTAAAAGAATGAGATGGTGCCCCTGATGGCCTTATCTCAGTTTTAACACTCTTCCCAAAGAGCTTGACACGCGTCTGATTAATCCAACTCAGCTCTAAATTCTGTGGGCTTCCTCAAATTTCCTCGTGAGTAGGTGGGGATGGATTTAGGACACGATCTATTTCCATTAGACAGGGTGAAAACAACTACTCATAACCCCCCTCCTGCTCTCTTTCTCTCTCTCACAAAGGAAGTGGATCCTCAAAAGTTAAAAACATAGTTATCTGATTTGATCATGGAGTGTGCATGTTTTGGTGTTGGATCCTCTTCTAGTCTATCTAATCATGTCAAGTAGAAAATTATTAATTTTTTCCTCGCAAATGATAATTTTGCACTTATGTTATAAATGACCTGCTGTTCTTTAGTTTATTTGAACCAGAGAGAATCTTAATCCGTCTAATCCTGTCAAGTGAAAATCATTAACTTCTTCCTTGCAAATTAGGCCACAATCAAGACGTCATTTGGAATTTATTGTAGAAGATGTACATTGTATCATGCTTCAGTAAATGTTTTTTTAACGAGAAATGAATCCAGATAAATTCGATCCCATAATTCCTTAATCAATCAGTTGAAAAGAGGGCTATTTTAGCAATTCATTTGACATTATGTATACTGATAAATGTATAAATATTAAATTCTAATCATAAAATAAAAACAACCTATTTCATTTGAAACGGAAAGAATTCTATTCATATATTCCGAGAAGTTGAAGAGTGAAGACATCTGGTTGATTAATTCCTTTTAGCTAATAGCTTTCTATAAGATTTTATTGCATTTCCTTTCAAGTGCAGTATATTAAATCAACTTTTGAAAGATATTTTGTGGCTGAGGTTGATATGAGCAAAAGATTCAAACGGCTATGACAGCCTTCTGGGCAATGTTTTGATTTTCAAGCTAGTGGATGGTGTCGTGACTTAACCTGTGGGCTAGGCTTGTTGTGTGTGACTGCTGCGTACTATGAACGCAGACTGGATGAAATTAATAATTAGTGGCAAAAAAAAAAACAAAAAAAAGGAGATGTCATATTCTTCTCACAGTATAACTTTCTTATTATCACGAAGAACAATATATATATGGTAACAAGAAATTAGTGGAACCATTCTTTGTTGAGTTCCTCATAATGCATGATATCCTCAATTAATATTTACTTAATTAAAATTAAGAACTGGTAATTTGTCTTCGTGAGTTTAAGTCATGTCAATGCATGAGTATAAAGATATATAAGTCAACCGTAATTTAATTTCTTTAATTAAATAGGTTAAATTCATCAATTATAATATATTAATTTTGTATTAAATTTATGTCGAATTCACAAATTATATTAAAAATTGTCAATTTTAATTAAAATGGAGGGCTTGAGGACATGCACTTTGCATTCCCTGTCCCTACGCTTCATGAACTCCTCTTTATATTATGACTCTAAAAAATTGGATGAACTGTATGTAGCCTTCAATTTGTGACTCACATTTTCAATTAGAACACCTTTAAAGCATAAAAAAAAAAAAAAATTAAGAGACGTACGTAGAAAAGGTGAGAGCAAGGGATATGGGCCCGGATAGCATCATAAAACAATGTTTCAGATAGATAGATAAATTGAAAGATTTAATATGAGACACATGTATCGTGAGGTTGAGGAACCCATGCCTTCTAGAACAAGATGATGCCTCAATTATGGCATTTCATGTCCTTCCATATATGGGTGGTTAGATTGATTAATTTATTACGCTTCTCCAAGTGGAAAATATGCAATTCGTAGAAGAATTCTCTAACCAGATAATTGTTTCCATTTCTGTATACACAAAAGTAGGGGTGTCAACCGGTTGCGGTTGAAGTTATTGGGCAATAACCGCAACCGCAACCGGGACCCGGTCAACCGGGGTCCGGTTGCGTTGCTAATAACCGGTTTAAAACCGGTTATAAACCGGTTTTAAAACCGGTTATTAACCGGTAACCGATTTTGATATTATGGGTCACAAAAAAAATTATTTTTAATCACTTTTCATCAAGTTTTTATATATATAATTATATATATATAAAATAATTCATTTAAAAACTAATATATATATATATATATATATATGATTTTCTCAAGACATCTTGAAAAGCTATGCCTACAAAAGTTCAAGTAGCCTTTTTATAGAAGTAAGAGGTGGAAACAATTTGTTCATATTCAATGTGGGACAAGTTTATTTATTTATTTTTTTTCTTCTTTCTCTCCTTTATTTTTTTTTTCTTTTCTCCTTCCCTGCTGCAGGGAGTGCTCCCTGCTGAGCTCCCTGCAGCAGGGAGCCTGCAGGGAGCTGGAGCTCCCTGCACTTGCATCTTGAGAGAGAGAGAGAAGAGAAGAGAAGAGAAAAAAAAGAGAAGAGAAGAAAGAAAGGAAGGAGAGAAGGAAAAAAAAAAAAAATTTGTCCTATATTAAATATAAACAAATTTTTCTCATTCTCTACTTCTATAAAAAGGCTATTTAAGCCTTTGTGGGCATAGTTTCTTAAGATACCTTAAGAAAATTATATATATAATTAGTTTTTAAATTATTATTTTATATATATATAAACCGGTTATCCGGTTACCCAGTTAATAATCGATTTTTCAAAATTAATAACCGCAATCGCAACCGGCCTAACCGGTTATCCGGTTATCCGGTTACGGTTATTTGCGGTTTTCCAGTTTTCCGATTTGTCCGATTATCCGGTTATTTTCGGTTAATAACCACCCCGCTTGAACACTCCTACACAAAAGTTTAGAAGGTGAACTGTACACAAAAGTTTAGAAGGTGAACCGGATGCCATTTTTATGGTGGCCGTACTGCAGGAGGATACTTTTCTTGCACAAAAGATTAAGATTGATGTAACACTAGCAGTAATAGCAGCACTTGAATCCCACCTATCTTTCAGGCCTACTTCACCTAATGCACTGTCAGCTTTTTACCCCAACTAGGAAACAACTCCAATGTTTTAATAGTAGTGGCACTAAAAAGCTATTTTGTCTATTGATTTCCAATTATGGTATGCCTGTTTAATGCATGTGTGTAGATGTATCTCTTCTAATAATGAAAGGCTTCTATCAGGATTTACTTGTTTAAAGAAGGGTTCGGATTGTTTAAAGCCCGTAAATAAATCAGTCTGTTCAACAGTTTATTCGATATGTTTGTTACTGTAGAAACCTACTCGATTAGTAAATGATACATATTTGACTCACCTGATAAAACTCGATAGAAGCTCGTGAGCCTAACTCGTTTAAGGCTCGATCAAACCAGCTCGCCCGACTTGTTTAGGGCTTACGAGCCTAATAGGTTAATATATACTAATTAACTTAATATTACTAAAAAACTAATTAACTATGTAAGTATAATTAAATAGTTACTTATAGTATATACGTCACTTTGGTTAATATATATATAGTTAATTCATAAATAACTAACTATACTAATTAAGTAAATATAGTATTTCATATTAATTATAATATTTTGATTTATAGTAGTATTCCTATGAATATATGTATCAATGTGTGTATGTATATTTATTATTAACATACTAACTAGTTAGTTCATAAACTAACATATTTAGTTATTAATATATAATTAGTACATAACAATATAATTATATTGAATAATTAATATATAACTATATAACTATATATATATGTCACATTGTATATGGTTAACAATAATTATATATTATACTTATAATATAGTTAATTAGTTATATATAGTATACTTGACTTACTATTTGCTCATATTATACTTATATTACAGTTTATATTCTATAGTTATATATAATAATATTTTGTTAATTTATTACCTATAGACTATAGTTATATACTATATTGTATAATATGCCTTACATAGTTATATATTATATATTTATATTTTAAATAAATGTATAAAGGTTGTTCACAAATTTAGACTTGAACTTCGCTCAGATCATACATTTAAAAATTTAATAGCCTAACTCGAACTCGATCAAGTATCCGGCTCGGTTCGAATACCATTATCAATGGGCTCGAGCTTGAGCTTGAGCTTGCCCGAACTTCTAACAAACCGAACTTGAACACACATTTCATAACTCGACTCAAACTTGAACTTAGCTTGAATATATATCCTCCAAAACAAGCCAATCTTAAAATTACAAAGCTTGACTCAATTACAGTCCTATGAACATGTGAGTCTTATTAAGGGCCTCTTACAATTGTATGTCTGATTATACGGAACAAACAATTACAAAAAATCTCCATTTGTAGAAAATATTTATCCCTCATACATTTGAATGCGTGTCAAGATAAGCCAAAGCTAGCTCAAGTCAAGCCCATTCAATTTACTTAGCGAAATGTTATATGAATTCTCTCTTTTATATTTTCAAGTACTTATTCTTTAATGTGGTAATTACTGTGTCAACTTTCCACTATAATATTTTTTAAATCTCATATATTTACTCTCTTTTTACATGTCACATTAAAAAATAAGCACTTGACAGCGTAAAAGAAAAACTTCGTAAGTTCGTATAGTATATCACATTTAGTTAGTTATTGGGGGTTAAGTCTGCTGGGCCAACATTGCCTGCATTAACAACATAATCTAGCCCATCAACATTTTGGACTGAATATAGAGCCCATAATTGCCAACTTGATTTTGGACTCGGCATATATCATTTGTGTAAACCTCTGTAACTCTTTCTCCAGAAGCTACTAGAATAAATTCAGAAAGCACTTGCATACAACCAGCCCTGTCTCTTTTGGTGTGTGTCAAAAAGCTGTGGCATCTTCTTTTGATTTTATGAGATTTCGAAAAAAGCAAAGTTAATACTAAAAGCAAATTCATTTGCAGAAATATTGTCGTTTGTTTGTGATCACTTGTTCATTGCAAATGCAATCTGCTAGCAAATAAAGAGAGAGGAAGTACATGACTAGTGACAAACAATTTGATTAACATTTTATTTGACATGCAATAAAATTGGGTAGGAAGATTATTATAATTTTCCTAAAAGCATGTCTAATTTTGTTATAATGTCTTTGAATGAGGACACGGTGGTTTAATCTAAGCTATATATCCGTTGGCTTCCCAAATGACTTAATTAGAAGTTGATAGTTAATGTTAAGACTAATAAATCCTAGTTGTACTGAAATAGCTTCCTCCCCATTTCCCATTAAAAATAAAATAAAAATGTCACGTCATTTAAAAATTATAAAACAATTAAAACCAGAAATAGGCAGAATAAATATCAAAACAGAGAAGATGCACTAGAAGAACAAAGAGAGAGTACATTCATTTTTTTTTTTTTTTGGGTTACAGCGGGCCTACATTTCACTAACAAATAGCTTCCTCAACAACACAGAACTCCAATCCGACCAGAACTCAAGTAATTAGAAAAGAGAAGATGCCCCAGAACAAGAACAGGACAGCTTCTTCTTTTTTTTCTGTTTTTTTTGGGGTGGGGGTTGGGTGGGGGGCGTGGCGATTCACAGAGGCACCTAAAACTCACTAACAATGGCTTCCTCCAACAAATCTCTTGAAGATTCCATCAATCCAGGGCTCAACCTAAACATGAGAGTGCAAAACTCCATCTCATTCAAAGCCCCATCCCCATCCAAATCTCCTTCTCTAAGCATGCACATTACCTCCTCATCGCTCATCCCTTGCAATCCAAGCAAAGCCGAGTTCCTCTTCAAGCTCTCGAACGTGATCACACCCTTTTCCTCATCCACCAACAGCTGAAACCCGTTGCACAGCTCCTTCATAAACCCTTCAGTCCCCAGTTTGTCCACCATGGCCGGAAAGAAATCTTCAAAAACAATGCCACTCCGCGTTGCCATTGATCGAAATATGAGATTGATAGTAATTAAACGTACGTAAAACACTATATTAATTGATTACAGATACGTTTGCTTACAACCTTTGAAGGTGACTAGGTGGTTGGTCTTGGTCACATATATATAGATATATATAAGGGTCTAGAAGAAATTAAATCAAGGGAAATTGAAAGGAAGTGTTCGAGGAAGGAGGTTGGTGAGGATGACAACAAAGGTACAGATCAGAGACAATTTTGTTTCGTGAAGAGGTTACTGCCAGCATCTTTGCTCTCTATTATTCGTGCCCGTTTCATGTATTGGGAGAGTTCTCCTTCCTCGAAGTTGCATGGGAAGGTACCATTGGTCGTGTTGAGCATTTTCCTATTAAAAATAGATCAACAGGACGGCAATAATTTACAAAAGCTCCATCCTTTTCGAACCAAAAAGAAATATATATATATATATATATCCATTGCTAATTTTGAATAAACATTTTATTTATTTATTTATTTTTTTTATGTATTTGACTGAGCGGGAAATGTGTACACTCAGACTCTACCACCCATGGCCCATGGCCCATGAGTTGGGCTTTTGACACGTAATATGAATGTTTAAGACGGAAAGTGAGAACACATTAGCAACGAAATTTAAATAACCAATTAATTACTCGTCACAGTCATTTAACACTGACATAAAAAAAAAAAATACGGCATGTCATGTGAAATGGTTGTGAACATTATTCAATTAAAACGGCTTTAACAATAAAGAATAGAGTAATATTTATTGGTATAAGTCGTAGGAAATTCTAATAAACTAGCATTAATAAGAATATTAAAAGAAAATGTATTTTTCACATGTTAAGAAATATTTATCATTTTTAGAGATAAATTTGTAAGAAATTTCCATTAAGGAATACTTATCATTTTTAGAGATAAATTTGTAAGAAATTTCTTAGTCCTCGCTACTTACTGAAGACAAAGCCAAAGAGTTGAAATCAGGCATGTTCACGTCAATAAACATATTCGAGACAAAAGGGGAAACCAAGGTAGAGTAATAGCCATTTCAATATTCAAATCACTAAGATCTTTAAAATACTTTCTTTCCATTTGCAGCGTTATGGCAATTGGATATTGGCAGCGAGTGCAGCGCGATGCTTCGGTGAAGATGGCCTTGGCCATATTATTTTTGTCATGGACCATTTTCTTAGCCAAAGAAAGGGGAATCCTATTTCAAAAGACATTGTATTTTTTATTTTTTTTAAAGAAAAAAGAAAGTTTGAAGGAGATATAACCTAACCCAGCCTCAACCCATGTCCTAGTGTTTACCTAACTACTTTAAGAATTTCTTTCAACCATTGAACCACCACCCTTAATGGTAAAAAAATAAAAAAAATAAAAAGTTCTACTTATTAGATAGTTGGTGACATTAATGCTCAAGGAGTTTTAAATTCCTACCTTCTTTGCGTCGGACTGGGATCCTCTCCCGTTTATTTGAACTGGTGAGTATTCAATCCTTATAAAAATGATGTCATTTTCGTCA
>FXXK01001687.1:21299-35287 GCA_900184695.1 Betula pendula | reverse complement strand
GCTTGGGTGACACTGGAGGTTCCATCTGAAAGAGCCGTGGAAGCCATCGCAGTAATTCCACCGACAGGAAGTGGATGATTATGTGTACCATGATACTTTGTTATGAGTATAGTCGGGTCATCTAAGCATCTCTGCACCTACTCGCAAAAGAATAAAGAGCATGCATGTATGAAAATTTAATACAAGGAGCGAATGAAAACCCAAGAGAAGCAAATCAGTGAAATACTATAACACTATTCAAATTCAGTTTTGGCATTTTATTGTACCTCTTTCCAAACTGGGCAAAAATCTGGGCAATAATCTGCAGCCGATGTGCATTCATAACCGTATCGTTGAAAAGGATTTCGTGCACCGTTGAGAAACCGTTGCAACCCATCGTTCAACTATCGCAAAACGTTTGATTAGATTAGAATCATGTGATTGTTGAGCTCATAAAAAATTTATATATGAGAATTATTACGTGATAAATTAAACCCAAGAGAAGCAAATTAGTGAAATACTATATATAACCATATTCAAATTCAGTTTTGGCATTTTATTGTACCTCTTTCCTATCTGGAGCCGCTTTGTAACTATAATAGTATTCGCGATCACCCAAACCAAAAACCGGGCAGGAAACCCATTGGCACCCATCGTTCAACTATATATAGCAAAACTTTTGATTAAATTAGAATCATGTGAGTGTTGAGCTCATAACAAATTTATAGATGAGAATTACGTGATAAATTAAACTCACTGTTTCTACTTCACATCTGGCTATGATCACCTCAACCCAAGCTTTCCTATTTGCTTGGCAGGCTGCTTCTTTTGCGGCCTCAGCTGCTTCTTCTGCATCATGTACATGTACTCCTCTTCAGTCTTTTTCAACTTACTTTTTTTTTTTAATTATAAAAAACAAAATAAAGCTTTAACTTCAACTATGGCTGAGAATCAAGCCATAGTGGACATTGAAGTGGAAATGAAAGTGAAATGGAAGTTTTCTATCAGTGTCTCAAATGGGTCTCTCACTCTGGTTCTCTCTCTCTCTCTGTGAGAGAATTTGAGGGTGAAGAAGACTCCAGTATGCCATATAATTTACTCAATCAAATTGCCATTATACCCGCTCACACGCTGACACGCGCACATAAAAATTAAAAATAAGTAAACGCATTAGAAAATATTTGATCTATTTGATCTCTGAGTGCGGTGAAAAACAGTACCTTCCGTGTTTGTGTATTTGCCGAACAAAAACTTGCAAGGCTCGTTTGGGCCTTCGCCGACGAGAACCTTGGAAGCCTCGTTTTCGTCTTTGGATTCTGGCTCCCGCTTCCTTTTCAAGCTTCGTATCACACTCCTGATTTGGTCCATGGTTGGTAGAATGGTAGATAGAGAGGGATGGCGGGGGTGGTTTGGGGGTAATATTAGCGGAGAAGTGAGAAATGTGTGGATGTCAACAAAATGGGTTTAACGCTCAGTTTCACGAAAATGAGAGATTTTGGGTTGAGAGGAGGGAAAGTGAGAGATCGAGAGGATCGTAGATGGAGATCACTAAAGCAGCAAGGAGTGTTTATTACACATTGACCATGCATTTATAGCGATTGGCTTTGGCTCTCGCCTCTCGGTCGGTTGTGAATGGTGATGATTGATTGCGTGGCAGCAACAGTTGCCGTCTGTTAAGTAGTTTGAGTGACAGTACAACTGCTCTCACGCACTTTACACGCTACAATTGCTGGTCTTTGGCGAAAAAGTGAAAGATATTTTTTTGTCTGCTATTTTGGAGATGGGTGAGGTTGGTAGGGATTGACAAAGTCAATTATAGGGACTTTAATTTCTTTGTCTGCTATTTTCAACCAGCCAATAAGCTTCCCCTGCCATAATTAGGGAGACCTGACTTCGTATCATTTAGATAATGTTTGCATGGACAACATGAAATTAAGATCACCTCTTGTAACTTTTAACTCAAAAAACATAACAAAGCATTAAACTGCTCTGAGTGCTCTCCACATGCGTACGTAGATATGGTAAATTAAGCACCTTCTAAAAGATCGATCAGGAGATTAACTCTAAATTTTTAAATCAAATTGGCCCACTTCTTTATTAAAGAGGAGAGCTCAATTTATTTTTTTTTTTAAAAAAAATTGAAATTGATTTCTTAAAGAGATTTTCTAAAGGTACTTAAACCTTTTTCTTTTTTGATAGCAAAAGTGTTCTCTGTTGTTTGCCACTTTTTCCCTCTTTTTGACTAGAGTGTACTCTGCAAAATTTTCGGAGTTCGATCTCTATTTGAGTAGGTGAGTCAACAGCTGGGTCAGGGTCAGGATTGGCGGTGATGAGTGATTGCGTGAAAGCTGCTCTACCATTCCAATACGGAATCCAGCTAGCCTAACTTACAAACTACGATACCACGTCATTATAAATTTGTTTGATTAACAAGTTATACACATTTAATAAAAAAAATTAATAAAGTTTAAACTTCAACTATGGCTTGATTCTAATGAAAGTGAAATGGAAGTTTTCTATCAGTATCTAATGGGTCTCTCTGTTTCTCTCTCTCTCTCACTCCCTGAGAATTTGAGGATGAAGAAGACTCCAGTATGCCATATAATTTACTCAATCAAATTGCCATTATACCCGCTCACACGCTGACACGCGCATATAAAAATTAAAAAAATAAATAAACGCATTCGAAAATATTTGATCACTCAATCTTGTCGAGCACAACTCATTTTAACTCTTTAAGTTTACCTTTTCCGGGCTAAACCCAGCCACATAACACACAAATATGTATGCATACACCTAACCATTTCTATTTGATCTGTGAGTGCGGTGTAAACAGTACCGTCTTTGTTTGGGCCTTCGCCGACGAGAACCTTGCAAGCCTCGTTTTCGTCTTCGGATTCAGGCTCCCGCTTCCTTTTCAAGCGTCGTATCACACTGATGATTTGGTCCATGTGTGGTAGAGTGAGAAATGTGGGGATGTCAACAAAATGGGTTCAACGCTCAGTTCCTTAGTTTGATGGCCGAGACTTGGATTAGGATTTCTGGCTAACGAAAAAATGAGAGATTTTGGGTTCAGAGGAGGGAAAGTGAGAGAGAGGATCGTAGATGGAGATCACTAGAGCAGCAAGGAGTTTTTTTTTTTTTTTTTCATTCCTGAAGCAGCAAGGAGTGTTTATTATACATTGAACATGAGTAGAGCTTGGTGACTGTATGTGACGGACGCCTAGCGTTCGCTTTTAGTGAGAAAAAAAGGGATAAAAAATAATAAAAATTAATTTTTTTTTTAACAAAAAGCAGGTTCAGAGGCTTATTTCATCTCCATTTTATAACCTTGGAGAAAAATAAAATAAGAATTGGATAAGTTTAAACCTGTTTTTTAATGAAAAAATATAATTTTTTTGATTTTTGATTTTTTTTTTCTTGAAAACGGATGCTATGCGTTCGTTACAGACGGACAGACAGACGCCTAGCACTACTCATTGAACATGTAGTTATATCAATGCTTTGGCTCTTGGTGGTGATGATTGATTGCGTGGCAGCAACATTTGCCGTTTGTTACGTAGTTTGAGTGACAGCCAAACAATGCCGACTGGAGCCTTAGGCGGATTAGGCAGTCGTGTAAAGTCTCAAATTTAATAAGGCCTCCCATTAATAAATATTAATAAAAATTTATCCATTAAAAAAAAATTGAAGGCCCTGATTATAGTCAATATTCTCTAATTAAGGCCCCCAATTAATAAATATTAATGAATATTTAAAGCTCTAATTATAGTCAATATTCTCTAATTTAGGCCCCCAATTAATAAATATTAATAAAGATATATTCCATAAAAAAATATTTAAAGTCTTAATTATAGTCAATATTATCTAATTAAGGGCCCAAGTTATGATAAATAAATAATTAAGAAAGATATGAATATCATTTTATTCTTTTAAAAACTTAAATCTTCAACATTCAATTATTGAAACAAGTTATAAAAAAAATTGATAGCATTAAATAAGATAATCAAATAATATATTTATATTAAAGTCATTTTAAAATAAAACCCATTCTCACTTTAAACGTTGCGGGGTAGAAATTTTTTTAGCTTTATGATGAGCAGTTGAAATTTTCATCATAATTTAAAATATACAGCTAATCAGCAATAAATTAAATGTTAAAAAGATGGAAAATCTATAAATATCCTATTACATGCACAAATCCGTCTCTTAAAATCAATCCATTCTGACAGTAATTAAAATAAAAAAAATTCAGTTATCAAAACTCATAATTATTGCATTTAAGTGTTTTCATTTGGTTTAAGAATATTTTACACTATTTGTCTTTTTCTTGTGCACGGTTGAAAGTGTTAGATAATATCTTAAATGGATTAATCATATTATCAACGAAAATGAAATATTAGAAAACTTGAATAAAAACAACTTAATGAGTATTTTTGTATCCCAAAGAGGAATAATGATTTTAAAATAAAATAAAATATTTATATTAATATTATATATTTTTTTTTTTGTAAAAAGGGTCTCCCTTAAACTTGTCGATTATGCCCAAAATGTATGCGACGCCAGCCTTGCTTACACGGAAATTTTTTTTATATTTTTATATTTTTTGTGTGTAGATTGTTTTTTGGTCTTAAAGTCAGGTCCCACTTCCGCTTCAAAGCTTGGTAATGGCAGCCGGTGTTGGGCCGTTTGGCTGTCATGGCAATTCATGGGTGTTTTGAGTGATGATAGAGGAGGGAGAGTGGGGTGGAGAAGTGAAAATATGGGATCTCAACAAATATGGGTTTCAACCCTCGGTTCTGGGTTTGAGCCGAAGACTTGGGATTAGGTTTTCAGGTAATGAATAAGAGAGAATTTTGGGTTGAAGAGAGAGAGAGAAAGGAAAACCTGAAGAAGTGTTTGAGTGGTGGTGATGATGATTGCGTGGAGCCACTTTGCTATTTTTTTTTAAATTTTTTTTATTCTATTTAAATATTATTTTTCAAAAATTTCTTTATTCTCTTTTCAAACAATTTTTTTTTTTGAATGTTTGTCTTTTACTAACCGTCATATTTTTGAATATTTGTCTTATTTTAGCGGTCATGTTTTGAAATATTTGTCTTTTTTCTAATAGTCATATTTTTTAATTATTATCTTATTCTAACGGTTATATTTTTAAAAATTTATCTTTTTCCGAAAAATTTGTGATAAAAAAATTTGTGATAAAAAACACATTTAGAAGATTCTTTATATTATTATTATTATTATTATTATTATTATTATTATTATGTGAGTTTTGTCATAGGAGAGGAAGGAAGAAGAAAAAGAAAAGGGCAAAAAAAAAATATTAATTTTTTTTAAGATTTGATGAGTACTGTTCACTCATCAAATTTTTTTGATTAAATTGTTGAGTTCACTAGAGGAGGGTTTTTAAGCTTTTGATTAAATTTACCCAACAAAATAACTAAAATGCTATTTTGTTGAGTCCACTAGGAGTACTCTTAGAGAATAACTCAAATTTAAAGGCATCTCAATTTTTAAGGAGTTAGGTTGACTATGCTTAATTATGTAGGGGCTCCTACAATTTTTAGGAGATGCGTTAAATTTATAGGGGCAAGAGTCTTAATAAGAATAGTTTTGGGACTGGGTTGAAGGTGGTAGGTAAAAAGTGTTATGAAACAAGTCATTCTTAATTTAAATTTTAGTTTTTGGATGGGTTAATTTAGTTAAAAAATAGCCCAAATTTGCATCTTAATTTTTTAAGGAATTAGATTGACTGAGATTAGTTATATAAGAGTTCCTACAATTTTTATGGGGATTGGGTTGAATGGTTTAATTTTATAGGGATAAAAGTTTTAATAAAAATAGTTTTGGGCCAAAAAAAAAACTTAATTTTTTTAACAAAAAAAAAAAAAAACGTGTTACAAGGGGTCTCCTCTGCCCACCCCTACCTATATCGGCCACTGTTAGTAGCCAATATGATGGCCACTTTTTGTAGACTATATGATTTCTAAATTGAGGGTGAAAAACTCTTTCCAAACTCTTATTAATGCAGTGTTTGGGCTTTGGCTCAAGATAGAAGAAGTGAGTTTAGGGGTAGTAGGTGCTGGTCTACCTACTATTTTGGTCTTGTACAAAGGTCATGGTGTAGGTCTTAATAGGCGCTTTTTTTTAAAAAAAAAAAATGTAAAAGAAGTTTTTAATATATAAAATTATATCAAGTAAAAAGTTGGTCCGTTTGATAAAAACTCAAAAATTTATATATTTTTGTTTTGGCTTTTTGTTCTAAAAAAACAAAACACAATTTTGAAAAAAGTTAAGAAATAATTTTTTTAAAAAAAGAAAAGAGAAGAAGCTATTTTAGTTTTAAAAACTATTATTTTTCAATGCAATTCTAAACATACTCTAATTCGACCTTGATTATAAAATTGGAATATAAGATTGATTGCTCAAAGATATGGATATGATTATTTTTAGCAATTTACTGTTTGAATTACCAATAAATATAAGAGACTTCTTATAATACCGACTCACCTGCCAAACATGTGAATAAACTACCTGAAACGTGTTTAAACAATAAGTGTTAACGTGTTCAAAGAAGTAACACAAACTTGTTTACATGGCTGGAAATGTCTATACCCCATCCACATAGTACTTGGTTGGAGATGGGTGAGGTTGGTAAGGATTGACAAAGTCAATTATAGGGACTTTAATTTCTCTGTCTGCTATTTTCAACCAGCCAATAAGCTTCCCCTGCCATAATTAGGGAGACTTGACTTTTTATCATTAGATAATGTTTGTATGGACAACTTGAAATTGATCGAATACAAACAATTTTAATGAGGTTCGTAGAGACTACGATGGTAGGTAAGTCAACAGACAACATTGTTATTTATTTATTTATTTTTTTTTTGGGTCTACTGCCAATAATGTTAGGGTTTATAAAGCTAAATTGAGGACTAAATGTTTGTAAATCAGGTTATTTAACATATTAATTAAATAATTAAATTTGTAATTTATAATTTTTATAAGTTTAAATTGTTAAATAAGTGATAATTTAACATGGTATAAAAATATTGTTCATACATTTGATTCTTAATTTCATAGTTTATCTTAATTTTAATAAATATTTTACGTGTTATGCATTATTTGTTAAAAAAAATTTAAACCCATACGGAAGAAAAATTGTTGTAGCATCAATTAAACTTAGCTGATTTAAGAAGTTCATTTTGGGTCCATGGTATCCCAGCTTCCCTCTAATTAAAATCTACTCATAATTAAAGATGTAAATCTTTACATTTAAAAAGATGTAAATTACATCATCCATGATCTAAGTATAGTACTTTTATTGGATGAGATTCGACCTATTTTGTATAATTTTGGACGAAGTTTATTGGTTGATATAGAATCTCATAAGACTTTACTATGGCCAAGGTTGATCACAATATTCAGACGGATCAGGTGAAATGGATCCTCCATTTCATCGTTAGATTAAATTTCACAAATTTAAACTATAAGTAGTAGTGGTTGGTCTCAAGAAACTCTCATGTAGTTGACACACATTAGGGCGTAAACTCTAATTCCTACACAAGCCTAGCTAATTAGTGGTTAGCTTTTGATGGGGTTGCATCAGACTATGGTTCAATAGGATTTGAGGAAGCGTTTGCAGTTTTTTACCTTTTAGGCCCCTCATTGTCATTAGTTCCCAACTGGTAAGTATTACTATGATCATACCCAGGTATAGTAATTACAGTTAGTTATCCCCTCTTACCATTTTTATTTAGAAAACAAAATAAAAAAATAAAAATTCAAGGATTTGAGGATATTATAACTTTTATTACAAGTTTCTTATAAACTGACATGGTAGTTCACGTGACAAATTTAATTAGCCACTAAATAATTAAATTTGATTGTGGCTAATATGACATTGCCCCTGTCAGTTTGTAACAAGTTATAGTAAAAATTGTAGTGCCCAATCCTTTTCCAAACAAATCTCGAGTCCAATCATTTTTTTTTTTGTTTTAACAAAGACTGATCAAAAGGTTAGTTGAAACAACTATATCAACATTATTAGATAAAAATGTAATTTCTAGGGTCACTCTTTTTTAAAAATAGCAAAGCCAAATAGGGGATTGATTCATGACCGTAGGACCTATCCTACCTTGCCTGATTCATCGGTGATTAACATGAGTTTGGCAAGATAAGCAATGATATTGGGCACTTAATCTTTACGACACAAATTTCCTCTAATCTCCTAAAAAAATGACAAAAATTATGAAAAAAAATTTTAAAAAAATATATTTCAACCCACTTACGAAAATACAAAGAAAAACAAAAATTTTTCTTTTTAAAAAAAAAATTATTATACACTACATCTGGGAGGAAGAGTACAAGGATCATGATCATAATGTAGAACAAGCCACTTGATGATGGCCCTCATATTTAAAATTTGAAATGTGACATAATTCTTAATGTGTATTTTGATGAAATTTAGATGGAGGTAAATTGTGAACTCAGGTCAGAAGTAATCCTATTATATGTTCTGATACTATATTAAATAATTATTTATTTTAAAATTTTAAATTAATGATAAAAGTGGACTTAACTGTCTAAATTATATTCTATGAGACAAAATTTTTCCCAAATGAGTTTGAGGGAGGGGCATAACTACATGGTGACTTGGGGAGCCACCCATAACTCTTTTAAATCAAATTTTTATCCCCAAATTTTTTTTTTTTAAGTTTCCTCCAAATTTAAAATTCTAATTCTGCCCATAATCTATAAAACTGTCATATGTTTCTTAGCATATGAGAAAGCACATTTTTTTTTAACAAGTAAGAATCTCATGGTTTTAAAGGGGAAACTCACATACCTCACTCAAATTATTACTCAATTGACAATGTCCTCCCAAACTATAAAAAATTGTCAATGTCATACCAATGAAGAAAATACCTTTGATAAAATAAAATATAAATTATAAGAACAAAACTAAAATTAAAAAACAACAAATTTAAAATTTAAATTAAAAAAATACCACCAATTAACATGCCATTTTTTTTTGGTAGAATTTATAGGAAGTATTTTTGTCTTATTGAACATTTAAAAGGGTCATTTTTTATCTTTTGTGGCCTTGAAGACATTGACAATTTTTTGTAGGTTTGTAGACATTGTCTCAATTTTCTGGCGGCACAACACTCAAATTAATTGTGTTTTGCCATCATATGAGTTTCTAAGACATATCAAGAATTTTCTACAAATAAGTTCTTACTTTGAGTAATGCTTGTGTATCTACTCAATGTTTTTCTTGAGGTCCCTTTGATACGCATGAACTAGCTTTTTCATTATTTAAACATAAGTTGTAGCCCATTTGCTCTTCCCAAAATATAAAAAAGCTAATCCATGTGTACCAAAAAGACCCCAAGAAGAACATGGAGTAAATGTACAAGCATTACTCTTTTACTTTGCACAACTTGCACAAATTTGAGATTTTATGTATGAATTTGAAGAGAAAATATGAGATGTTTAAGACAGAAATAATTACTCTTACTCATATTCATATGTATACATATATAAATGAAGGGCAGAAAATAACCTCAATATTCAAGCTCTCAAAAAAAAAAAAAAAAAAAAAAGACGAAGAAGAAGAATGAAAAATAAAGGGTTCGAGAAAATACATTTATTTGATTTTCTAAATATCAAACTTTTGTAAATCAATTCTCACACAATGCAAGCAAAATAAGATAGAGTCTAATAAGCCACGAGAACATTATCCATTTGATGAGTAACGTGAACATTATTTATTAATTAATACACCTTAGATTGTAATGGGTCTATTAGGTTAGTGGGCCTTTAATGGGTTTATGTGGTTAGTGGGCCTTTATCTGTCTATTATGTTAATGGATCTCTAGTTGTAATGGATCTATTAGGTTGTTAGACAAATAGTTGGCAATTTCCGTTAGAAGGTTGTAACCGATTGGATCTATAAGAAAATACTTGATTAGCAGAAAGATGCAGAGAAGAAAAATAGTCTGAAGCTTGTGGCCATGGAGATTGAGCATCTTGAATAGCTCTTTATTTTTCAATTCAATATATTTCATTCAGTATTTCCATTTTCATTATCTTTAATTCATTCATAGAAAATAAAATACTCCTTCGATTAAAAAAACAAAAAGCATCAAAACCCTATATTTGGGGGGATTTGTGCTCTCGATTTGCTGATGGGTCAGACCTCATCATGTGTAGACGTATCAAAATCAAACGTATAGGAGCTTTCATCTTCATCTATAACATTTGGCTCATGATCAACTAGTAGAACCGGAGAACAACTCTTCCTAAAATCATATGCTGGATTGTTTCGCCTTCCCATGAAAGCCTTTGATCCAGATCACAAACTCTTCAAACTTTGAATCTCAACAAGTTTGTGGCAATTATTAAGCTCGAAACATCCTGAACTCTCCTTAGTCTAAATTAAGATTCTTTTATATGATGTGCATATAAAAGTCGAATGTTATGTTGGTTACAATTTATTCATTCGCTTTCTTCAATGTACTTCTGATATGATGTGCATATCTGAGGGTTCACCATAACATTACAGTGTGTCAATGATTTTGCAGTGTTCACACATACATACTGCTCTGTTCACAAGCCGGATTTGAAGGGTCTAAAATCAATGTGATTGAAGGTGCAAAAATGTGTCCCGAGTGGGAGTCCGTTGGATTAGCCACTTGGATTGCTCTTGCTCAATAGAGAGATTTCAGTAGGCACAAAATAAAGCTAGCTAACAGAGGACTTTTGGAAAAAACACAAATATTATTTTCTTTCTCCATACTCAAACACGTCAAATCATTACAACTTTTATTGAAACATAATTAAGGGATCTCTTTCTTTCTTTCTTTCTTTTTTTTTTTTTGTCCATACAAATAAACGAATCATAGCTAGATGGATTTTATTAGGGAACATTGAAACAAAGAAATGATATCAAATTGCTTTTGTATTACAAAAAATATTAGAATCTTTCAATAAGACTATAATATAGCATGTTAGAACACCACTCAATTTAAGGGCTTAAGCATATATGGGTTTAAGTTCAACTATAGTATATTAATTACTTACACTTGTAACATCTTTCTAATGTGTGACTTAAACCTTTTTACACTAACACATATGTACTCAACAAATGTCATTTGATATCTCAGCAAATGCAACAGCACTTGCCAATTGTAAAAATTGAAAACATAGGTAACTAATAGTTGCCTCAACCAGTGGGCCTCTTGCTGTCCATGCATATAGGATAGCTCCCTAATGATCCCTGCATATTGCCCAGACAGTGACAATCAAATTCAAAGGGGTTTATCTAAAGAGGGAATTGGCATTCAAAAAATCTTGACCCAGACAGTGACAATCAAATTACTAAAGCTGCTAAGATTTAGGGGCTAAGGAAACAATTGCCATACCATTTCGATAAGGTGACACACTGAAGGAAAAGATAGTCATGGGTTTCAATAATAGTGTCACATAAATGCCTATGGAAAAAAAAAAAAAGTGTCATATAAATGGTAGGAAAATTTGTGATCATTTGTTTCCATATCAAGGCGCCAAATCATTTCCTAAATGAATAATGTGACTCTCTTATGGATTTTGGCTTTCTAGAAAGATTTCGAATTTGATATCTAGGAGGTTGGAATAATGTTAGTCCATGGAGCGTCTTCAGTTAAGCAAGGAATAAAGGCCTAGTGGTCAATTTGGAGACTTGGACGTTCTTCTATCTTTGGGCCTGGGATTCTAAAATTTCAAGAATATTAGGCTTATTTTCTAAATTAGTTACTAACTGTTATCTTGGTTGGACTTTTATCAATGAGGAGCTATGTCATGGTGCACCTATTGGATTGGTGCCGAGTCCCTTAATCAAACTTTTATTATCAAAACACGGTAATAAAAGGCAATAAGAACATTGTTATCATAATGATGCAAGTCCCTTGTGTTATAATTTGACTCAATTATCATCAGATTTTATGTTGAGTATGATGAATGAGTGATTCTCCTGTAGCATTTATTTTTATTATATTTTGGTGACTTTCCTTCCATGGATTATGCTAGGCTTTGTATTATTAGGATTCTCTAATGCATTTATTTTCTCCTGCACATTGACTGGTTGCAGATTTTTCATCACCGGCTCTGTTTTAGATCTTACAATAGTGGGTTTAGATGCCATGGATGGAGATTCAAATGCCCCGGGACAGCAGCTTCACTACTTGAAATAATATTAAAGTGTTTTGATTTGAATTAATATTACTAGCTTCATCTTGCACCCATGAAGATTCCTAGTGTTTGGCTTCTAATTTGACTCTTTTCTTTCTGATTTGAATAGTACTAATATTTTTGCTTAAATGTTTTAGTACAAGTTTTCTATGTTTTAGACTTTGCAATTTGCATGTGTAAATGTTTAGTAGAAGTTGCTATGTTTAGAAAATAGACATGAGATAGGAGTTCAGACTGTAATTTCTATGTTTACTTATAACAACAGGTTAAGTTTTTTATAAAAAAATTTAGTTTTGAACAAATTTAATGCTGTTTTTGAAAAACGTTGTAAACTCTAAAAACACCTAAATTACTCATTGATGAAAACAGTGAACTTTCTTGGCGATTCATAAAAACAGCCGAATTAAACTTTCAATAATAAAATAAAACGCCAGAATTACCTTAAATAATTATCGTTGTTTTTAAAAACCGTTAAAAATTCCTCACACTTTCTTAGCATTCCAAAACGCTAGAATATATATATATATATATTTATATATAGTATATATATATATATATATATATATAATATCGCCGGTCCTTCTGAGGTTGATAAAATTAACTTTCAACATTGCTTTTCTAGACGCAAAGAAAGGCCAAGGAAAATTTTTTTGGCGTTTTTCTCCCTCATTAGAGGCGTTTTGAAATGCCGTATAATATATATATATCACTACAATCAATCATTGTAGTGATTGAAAAGAGCAAAATTTAATATATAAAAAAGAGTAATATTCATGTTATACCCCATGTCCTATCTTGTTTTCACTAAAATTGATGTGGCTTTAAAATCACAATTGGATCAAAAGTCAATAATAATCTATCATAAATCCAATAGTAATTTTAAAAACCACATCAGTTTTGATTGATACAAGGATAATGGGAGTTGACATATATAATTACTCAAAAAAAAAAGAAAATTAGGGCGGCTAATTAATCTGTGACAAGTAGTATTTTTTGACTGCTTTGGTTGTTTAATGTTAGTTTTATGACTACTAGTTGACGGCATAAATCAACAATTTGAACTTAATGATTTTTTCCATTATTTTTATTTAGGGAAAAATAAACATATATATCTCGCGTCAAATTATCACTCTATTATCAATGTACTCTCAAACTATTAATTATGTTAATGTCTCTCATAAATTATCAAAAAATGTCAATATTCCTTCCAAGACTAGCAAAAAGACAAAAAATGACTATAAAATATTTACAAAAATATTTTTACAAATTTGAAAAAAAAAAAAAACTAAAAAATTAAATTGGAAGCATACCAGGCAAAAAGACAACTTTAACGCATATCAACATAACACGTCTATTATGTGTCTTTCTAGGTTGCTTTTCTATCTACTATTGCTATTACAGTCTAACACAAGCCTCTGTTGACACCGTTTATATTTTGTTAAGAGTAATGATACAAGTCACCCTCCATGTTTACCTTGTGCCAACCAAAAGTGACGTGGCTTTTAAAATCACCATTAGATCAAAAGTCAATAATCATCGATAATAAATTCAATGGTGATTTTAAAAGCTACATCACTTTTGGTTGACACAAGGTAGACAAGGAGGGTGACATATATAATTACTCTTTTGTGTTAAATCTATTTCCATACAATGCAAAACAAGGCAGAGCATAAGATAGAGAGGTGGAGATAAACTCCGAGATAGACTCTTTATTGACATAGACTCCGACTATACTATAATAGATACTAAAGAACCGGCCAATAAAAACATAT
>FXXK01001686.1:63598-79228 GCA_900184695.1 Betula pendula | reverse complement strand
CATTTAATCTCTTATGCATTTATTCTCACATATATCCATGCTTATGGTCTTGCTATATAAAACATCTCATTTTCTTTCTTTCATGATCATGCTTCATTTAACATCCTTTCATAAATCATGTTTCATCAAACACTTTGTAATATAATTTAGAGTATCAAAATATCATCATATAAACATTAACATAAAATATTATTGGCTCGAACTCAATATTATCTTTGAAAGCATAAAAATAGTATATTTTCTCAGTGGGTAATTATACTCACCTCTCGTAGTCTGCTTAGAAATTCCTCTTGTCGTTTATAAGACTCTCTGCAATAAATTGCACCCACGTGCGACAATGTATTAGTCTAAAACTTATTTTTAAAATCACTATTTAGATCAGTGATTATTTTCCTTGAACTCTGTCTAAAAGTTTAGCATAACGACATATACCTAAAATATTATACTGTCACTTGGGCATTATAACGGCATATCTAAAATATTATAATCTAACTTGGCATGATAACGACATAAATTAAATTCTAATAACTAGTATTGACATAAGCTAGGGATAAAAGAATTATACCTAGCACTCCCAAATCAAACTCCAAAGCTTTGAGAACTTAAACTTTTTCTCCTTCTTCCTAACTACTAGGACAGCACGTTCAATGCTAAGAGGGATATTTTTGTGAGCAAAACCAGCACTTATTGACAGCTCAATGTGTATGAAGGCAGGGCAGTACGTTCATAGGGCTGGGAGGAGTATTTTTCTGTTTCTTTTGAGCCAAACAACCACTGCATGGGTAGTATGATGTATATATAAAGGCTGGGCAGTTTTTCTTGGTTTCCAATTTATTTTTCTGCACGTTAACACTTGACATCACACGTATCCACCACCTCCACTAAAAGTTACAGCACACACTTCACTCACACTCACAGCTGCCCACGTAAAGACACATACACCTCTTCTTCTTTTTTTAAATCTGGACAGCACCTGCATGCAAACTCATGCTGCCTTACACGTTGTCACACACACACTTCTCTTTTCTTTAAATCTGGACAGCACACACACTCCCCATGCAATCCACTAATTAATCTGACTCTTCTTTTTCTTCTTCTTACACATGTTGTACCGAATAGCATCAACTATAAACTATATATATATATATTATTACTATTATTATATAATACCTTTTAACATTCTCTTTTTATATACATGTGCTGTACCAAACAACATAAAAGGGTTAGATATATATAAACATTTATCAATACTATTATTTTGTACCCTTAATTCCATATCAAGACTCCACAAATTTATTTTTCTTAAGCTTAATTTAAACTAATCGCTACTCATTTTAGACTAAGAACATATAGTTAAACATCAAATATATTTTTCCAAATATATTTTTTGGACACTCATCTCTCAATTAGCGTTCTCCGCAGAATTTTTCTTCACGAAATTTCCAGGTCGTTCAATTATGCTCTAACCTAATGGAAAAATCTTTGTGTTTTAAACATACCTTGGTGATCCTACGATGCAATAAATATACATAAACTCTATATTTCGAAATATATATATGGATCAATTACGAAGATCTTTGATCATATCGCGAACATATTTCTGGAAATATAACTATAACCATCAACACCAAGAACCAAACACCTTTAGTGTGACTTTAAACTAGATTAGTTTAGAAGCACAAGTACTACACTTTAGGCAAATATAGAAAATCATTCAGAATATTGCTCTTTCTAATCTATATTCATAACATATTAGTATCCAACAACGCTGTATTTCTAGTGTGATATCAAATCATCATACAAAGCCAGGAGATAAGTATTTGTTTTATTCCAGAAGGGGTAACAACAATTTATCAAAAACCAATAAATTATTTGGCACCACTACACAGCTTAACAGTGATTCTGAAGCCTAATTACAGAGATCTCATTCCCCAATTAGACGATTTTAAAACGACTCTATGGCAGGTAGAACTAAATCTATCAATCAAGGAAATGGGCTAGACGAAGTATTCTGTACATGCGTACCGTATAAACGAATAAGACACACATTGATCATTTTTTATAGATGCAGGTAAAAAGATTCTAGTAGCCCAAAATTTAAATTTATCTATGCCGCAGAGCATCTGACACAAAAACATTTTATTGATCATTTTCCTAAATCCTTTGTGATATCCAACATCAATGTACCTCTATGCTGCGATTACAAATTTCATATAAGATCAGAACCAATGGGTTGGCTAATTGAATAACTCCAATTAAATTTGTTAAAATTACAGGAACGACCACTATACTCAAACGAATTTAATTTGAAATTTTGCAGGTAGGATCCTATCATGTTGTAGAACATTTTACATGTCTAAAAAGAAAAATTTCATTTTTTGGAGGAATTCAGAAAAAAATTCTAAATTTAAGCAAATAGAAAACAGAAAAATAGTTTTCTAAAACCCTGTACTTCCACATGCATTCTATAAAGCTCGCTCTGATACCATTTGTTAGGAATACTACTATATAAAAATAATATAGCACAGGAAAAAATAAACTATTCTCTAACCAAAATCGAACTTTAAGAACTACATGCAAAGAATAGTTCTATTTAATCAAACTAGTAAGAACATAATTACTTACTCGAACACTAGGGTCACTCCTTGGCTTAATGAGCAACAAATCCTCACCCCTTGCTTTCAAAAACACGACCTTCAGATCTTCTCACCAATGACTAGAAATAACCAAGAATGTGAGCTCAACCTTGCTCTTCAAAATTTGTTTTCTGAGTGTTAACTCAACAAGAACCTCAATTCTTAGTAAATACTTAAAGAACTGTATTGGTGTGTTTTCCAAGAGCCACAGTCACCTCTATTTATATCCTTGAAAATTGTTAGAATAGTTTTCGGTCTGGTGAGTACTCGGAGCTTAACGAATCCTGGATCTGGGAAAGATATAAACAATCTTCTAAGAAGATAAGGAAAAGGTCAAGGGAGCTTGCCAAAGCTGGCCGGCAAGGGATAGCTCCAATGCCTAAGTCAAAAAGGCAAAGATAGGATGAAATTTAAGTATTCAATAGTTTGTATATCAGAACAATCTACCTGGTATCTTTGCCATGTTCTTCTTTTATAGACTTTTTGCATCGATTGGAATCCTTTTTTGTAGGGGTTGATGATTCTTCAGGATCCTCATGCTTGTTAGGGGATTCTTTTGTTATACCCTTTATTTAGGCTCATGCCTCCCGAGATATTTGAGATTGGGGTGTATACTTAGTTGCCTTTGCTTGTTCCTCGGAATTATGTTGCGGGTTCGTTCACAGCAAATCTCAAGATCGGTGGCCGAAGATGTCATCGTCCCAAGACATCCATGCATTGCAATTTGAGTGCTTATGGGCTTCTCTGTTAGCCCACCAATTGCTTATGGGCTGTTCAACCGGATTGGGCCGTTTGGGCTGTAAAGTAGGATTATTTCCCAACAAAAACTATAAGAGGTTTATGAAGTAATACATGTGGGACTAGCATAAAGGGGTTGGACGGCTAGGGTTAGAAAAACCTATCCTCCACCTCCTTAAAACAATGCATAAAATCCCCTGGCTTATGTGTTACTTACACTGTTATGGGCTTGGGTTTTATCCTAAACCCCGCTTCCCACTTATCTCTCTGTATAGTTTTCCTTTGGCCCATATTTTAATAAATTAAAAAAACCTGCTTATTTAAATAAGCTTATGTTTTAATAAATTAAAATAACCTGCTCAAGAAATAAATAAAATCATGTCCATGGTTATTTACAATAGCTTGGTGAAGGATTCGAAAGGAAAAATAAATCTAGCTCAAATAGTCACTGACAATCCCTATTGCTATTTAATTACAATTGATGCTACTAAACAATTGTAATTGCACTCCAAAATTTATTCTTGATTTAAAATCGTTAGAGTTCCTTTTGACTTACTTATGGTTTAGTATGATTCCTCCATGAAATATTTCGTAGTAGAATTACGACTATGATACTATCACAGTAAATTATCTACCTCTTAATCCTTGATTCTCAGATTTACCCTTTATTATTCTCCAACTGTGTACTCCTTTCACAAGTCATAAATATATTTTAGAATCTCTTTACCAAAATGCTCTAATTAGAGCCTGGGAATAATCACCTTTCAAATCCTATTCAAGGGAAAATTTTATATCCTTTTAAAATACCTAAAAGGACTTGGATTTCCTATTGAGCAAAGCTTCCCTCATAGTGCTACATGTGATCACCTAATGCATAGAGGATGTTGACCACATTTAAGGTCTTACTTTTTAATGCATCAAAGTGACCTCCACTTAACATGAGTCCACTTTCTCTCAGGATTTAGAATCATTATTTATAAGTAGTCTGAGAGTCATTTGTCTTTTTCCAATGACAGTATTTTTGTGGAAAGACAACTCCCGGTCTGTTCAGTGTATACCACCTATACACCTACTACATCAATCCAAAGAATCCTCTTCCTCCTGATTAAGGTAAATCAATTAACCTGATGTGTAACAGTCTTAGCCAATGGAATGCCCAATTCCATTGCTAACTGCAAACTAAAAACTTTTCAGAATACAGGGATTATGGAATAAGACCTTGTATGACAAAGACTTATTGCTCACACCCATAGTCCATATTCAATATATTCTCCGGGCCTTTTGTATGGGTATAAAATTAAAAAGAGCATACAAAGATTATGCAACAAAATATTTAATCAGTGAATAAACAAACTTTTATTCATAACAAACTATATAATGTCAATGTATTACAAATTGGGATTTAGGGCATAGTCGCCAACAATAAAAGCCAAACATAAGTTATTGTCAACTTATACATGCCAAAGGGAATAACATAAAATGATATACACAAAACATAACAAAAGGCTAGCTCCCCAAAGACTAGCTCCAACCCTGCAACAGATGATTCAGTAATCATCAAAACTGGCGAAAGGACCCTCACCGTCGCCCCCTAATCTTGCATCATATACTATGTAAATATGACGTTATCATATTTACACAAACAAACAAGTGAGTCTACTGTTCCCAAATATAACATTCCATTGATTTATTAAGCATTTCAAAGATGAATGTATATACAATTAAGTGAAAGCTTGGTTCATTCTTAGATGAAATTTGCTTTACACTCATCTCTTAAAAGGTTCAATATCAACCCATCTTATCGACCGTTATCCTTCAACTTATAAAGTTTACTTGTTTGTATTGGAAGCTTACCGGTCCCAACATTAGTTACTTATTACTGGGTTTATGAACATAGTTCCTCAGTCCACTGATTCGCCATTGCCTTTGCTACTCACCAGCTTTGATTATAGCTATCTTTTAGCTTATTAATTGTGGCGACCCAATTTCATCACACATATTTTTTTTTAAATGAAACCGAATAGTCACAGAGGCTCATGTAAAGCCCACATCATTAACTCATAATCTGAGCATATCACATCAGAGTTAATAACATACATGCAGCGAAAATAAATACATAACATGTGAGAGAAACATCACTAGAGCTGACATAACTATTTACAACAGTTTTGCAACACATGCTATACAACAAAAGAAAGGCTATCAAAAAATGCCACATACGACATAGCCAAAGTACATCATTCTATTTCTATATATACAACAACATGATGTACAACAAAACTAGACTACTATAAGAGTCTATTAAAAATACCCAATTGAGATTCATCGCCTTCAAAGATGATATCCCAAGTAAGCAACCACTGGATTTTCATCAAGATCCGTTATACCTACAACAACATCAACATCTATGCAATCATATAAATCATCCATGATTACATAGGGAAATGACAGAAGAAATGGTGAGTCAACAGTTCATAAAGAATGAAGACTCCCCTGAGGGTTTTCGCAATGAGCCAAACTTTTATTTATGTAATCGCTTAAAATATCAGCCATTCAACTTCATAAAAATATTATTCTTTCATTTGTCAAACTCAGTGTAGCTGATGAAGTAAACAACACATTCATAAAGCATTTTGAATCATTATATATAACTGTGAATGTATGCATATGTTCCAAAATACGTTTGGATACATAAACATATAAACCATCAAATGCATATCTTGTACATAGTAAAAGTCCATAAAACATCATATGCAATCCAACTGTAAACATATACATAAGTTTTTTTCCCATTGAAAATCTTATGCATACCAATACATCTAGCATGAAATACCTCTTAAACTAATACATATAAACCATCAAGAACAATGCAATGCATGCTTTAATCTTTCACTTTCCTTTACTTAAGTAATGTTCACAGCATGCTTAACGGACTCAGCCCGAGCAACTGTACACACCGGCCTCAGGGACAACTCCCTAGCCTTGCTTATAATGGGCCCAGCCCTAGCACTTGTGCGTAACGGGCCCAGCCCTAGCACCTTTCATAACTTTCTTTACTTTCATCATAATGGGCCTAGCCCTCATCTTTAACTTTCATTTTATGGGCCCAGCCCTCTTCTTTATCTCTTGAGTATTAGCTCATGTTCATGCTCACACATCAATGCACATGCTCATGTCAATGCACTTACAAATCTCAACAATCATGTCTCAACAACTGAAATTAAATCAATTCTCATTCATCATAAGCTCAAAATCTCAAAGCAACAAAGTAATCAATAATCATTGTATCTCTTTCATATCTTAACACTTTGAAAATCACAACAACAATATCAATCACATCTCATCAAATATTTCATAAAACATTGAATGGCTCAACCTTTCCATAGCTTTATACAATCTTTAAAAGCATTTTTAAAATTCTATTCTTTCTCAACTTGTTTAGAATTTCTAAAACACCTAAAATCATTTATAAAATCATTCGAAAACATAAAATGTAATTCGTCCTCAGTGAGTAAAGATTACTCACCTCAATCCTTTGATGCTTATTGGACACCAACACAACCTCTAAACCACAAGAAGTTGCAATATCACATTGCATGCAAATCTTAAACACCATTTATAATTAAAAACTTAATCAACAAGTGCTTATAACCTCATAAGCGCTTAACCCATAATACCCAAGGCTTAGTGGAACTCATAACATGATTCCATAAGCTACTAGAGTTAATCCATGGCAATTTACTAGGGATTAACATGCTACATAACAAAATTTAACTAAAATCACAAAGCCAACTTAATTCTTACCACAATGAATGAAGAGCCGGTTGAAGGAACTTTGATTCAACATTTGAACTCCACAAATGTGACAAAATCCTAGAGAAATAATCAAGATTAAGCAACATGCAAGTGGTGTTTAGCTCAATTTTGAGAAAATAGACCTAAGTTTGAGAATTTACCTGAAACGATCGATGACAACAATAATCTAACACCGAAGAATGCGTTATCGGTGTTAGAAGTCACAACCCAAGCCTTAAAAGATCACTCTCTTAAGGTTTAGAGCGAACCCTAGGAGAGAGGGGAGAGCCCCAATGCATTCCAGTTCAGAAAAATGAGAAAATGAGTTGAAAAATTCGGAGCTTTTATATAACGCATTACTGTTCATGGCGTCCGGACCATTAAATGAACCGTCTGGACGACAATGCACATGGTCTGTCCGGACCCTGTTGCGAACAAGGTGTGGATGGTCGCTACTGAGTGACCAGTGGCAAGGGACCATCCGGACGACACTGCAGACGACCTGCAGACGAACACTACTGACTGAACAGGACCTGGGTTCATCCGGACCGCTGCAGACGAGGCTGCAGACGATCCATTCTGGGTGACGACCGTCGGGATGACAATACCACTGTGCTGATGTCCAAGGGAAATTTTCACTAAGTCATTTGTATAATTCGGTTTGTAAAATCTTCTAATCATATCTAGGGTATAACAATAATTATTTTGACACAAAATGGATTTTAAGAGCAACTATCCAATACATATGAATAAAGCAATAATCAATTACAAATGAATGCAATGTCACATTCAGTAAGTGCTTCCATACTTACTCTTTTTCCCTATGTTTGCAATTCCTTCTCTGCATATAAAACATATACTTTCAAACATGCAAGCAACAATACATATGTCAGTTTCATTCCAAAAAATAAGTTCACTTTGGACCCTTTGCTCTTTATATGCATTTTTATTATCAATCATTTCATTATCTTGTAGTTATTACCGTTTTTAAGACGATCACTCATGAAAATCCCTACAAATTAAGGACATATCACGAGCATCACAATAAATGTAATGAGTTAATGTTTAGAAATCTCTGTTTAGAAATCAAGATTCATGTTTAAACACCGAAGCATAGTTAGAACTTTTGGTGTACATAATGTTTAAACAAGAATCCTCAATTAAGAACAAGCCATAAAAGTAAAAGAAACAACATTAGTTACAAGTTCCATTACAAGCTTATACTTACTTGTCTTTCTTTTTTAATCTCTTAAGCTCATTGGGTCTTCAAACAACATTAAATCAAAGTATACCATAAATGTATCAAAGATCATGTCCAAAGGTTCCAATAACATATACCAAAGTAGGCTTGGAAGCAAATCCTCTAAAATACACCAAGGTAGCCAAATGGGTGCAAAATGAAGAGGATGATTTCTCTATGCTTCCAAAGGTTCTAGGGAGTGGAATGATGGTACAAAATAGTTTTACGACCTCCTAAGATGATCCCAAGGTGCTGCCAAAACCAGAATACAAAAACCCCAT
Source organism: Betula pendula (assembly GCA_900184695.1). Taxonomy (NCBI): domain Eukaryota; kingdom Viridiplantae; phylum Streptophyta; class Magnoliopsida; order Fagales; family Betulaceae; genus Betula; species Betula pendula. The sequence goes on along the minus strand of FXXK01001686.1, from coordinate 70,538 downwards.
GAAATCCATGAAATGGCTGAATAGGCATAGATTTTGAGAGAGGTGAGTTTTGCTTACCTCGAAGGCTGCCCAAGTTGTGTTTTATTGATGAAGACACAATCTAAACTTCATACAATGTGCTGTGTAGTTTTGCCAAAGCAAGAGCATAAAAACTTCTCAAAGAACACAGAGTGGCCAAATAGGTGGAGGACAAAGAGCATGAAGAGCTCTCATGCAAAAAGCTCTTGAAGATGGCTTCTTGGAAGTTGTAAGAATGATCTCACCCATGCCTTGTATTTATAGAAAAATAGCCAAGGGCTATGGGGTGAAAAATGTAAAAAAAGTCTCAACTTATTTGCTATGTTCATGCAAATTAGACCTTATACTATTATTTATTCAATTTAACATTTTCATCCAAATTAGGGGCAGTATACTCCAAGCCACTTTTTGATGCTCAAACGTACTCTGATTAACACGAAATTTTGAGGGTACATAGAGGACTTCAAGGTGAATTTAATTTGGTTCAGCATATTTCGACTTTGCTTTGATCTATTTTTGGCCTGCCCAAAGTTCAAGAGAAAAAGAAAAAGAAAAACTAAACAACTTACTCACTAATTTAACCAAAAGTCCAAGTCTTACTTTATGACTTTTTGACATTTTGAACCTTGCTTTATGAATTTTACTAAGGGCTCATTTTTCATTTATTCCTATTGTCTAGACATGGTGGCCGACCCTACATAGTGTTGGGAATACACATGCAAATCAAAGATACTACACAGTGGAAAATAAACTATTCCCTAACCAAGATCAACTCTAAGAAGAATATGTGAAGAACAATGCTATTTAAAATTAAAATAGTAAGAACATAAAATTACTTATTTACAATTAAAATAGCAAGAACATAAAATTACTTACTTGCAAATTAGGGCCACGCCTTGGCTTTATGAGCAAGGAATCCATCCTGCTCCAAGATTATCAAGAACACCAAGAACACCTCTAAGAAAACCTCTAGATCTTCTCACCAATGACTAGAAATAACCAAGAGTGTGGGCTCTTTCTAGCTCTTCAAATCTTAACCTTTTTCCTTTGAGAGTTAACTCAATAGAACACCTCTAGATCTTCTCACCAATGACTAGAAATAACCAAGAGTGTGGGCTCTTTCTAGCTCTTCAAATCTTAACTTTTTTCCTTTGAGAGTTAACTCAATAGAACTTTAATTCTTAGCAAAAGCTAAAAAAATTATTTTGGAGTTGAGTTCTTTGCTAGAGCTACAGGCACCTCTATTTATATCCAAGGCTACAAAAAATTAAGACTAAAATAAGCAATGTGGGACTACATCCCACACACCATAGTGGACGGCTAGGGGTAGAAAGAACCTTAGTCATCACACTAATGTAAGTTGACATATTGGGCTTGCATTAAGCTCCCTAGCCCATTCATCTATTACTCATTCCATGGACTTGGGTTTTATCCTAAGGCCCAGTCTCCCTTGCATCCAATGATGTATCTTTTTAGCCTATGTTTTAATAAATTAAAACAACCTGCTTGAATAAATAAGCTCATGTTTAAATAAATTAAAAACAACTTGCTAAAATAAATAAGCCTATGTTTTAATAAATTAAAACAACCTGCTCAATAAATAAATAAAAGCCAGTCTTTGGTTAATTTAGAATAGCTTGATGAGGGACCTGAAGGAAAAAATATTTTTGGCTCAAGTAGTCTATGAGTCTCTGACTATCCCAAGTCACTATTTAATTACAATTAATATCACTACATAATTGTAATTGCACTCCAAAAAATATTTTTAATTAAATCAACAAAGTTCCCTTTAACTAACTTATGGATGAGTATGATTCCTCCATGAAATCCTTTGTAGACGAATTAGGACTGTGATACTGTCACACTATATTCTTTACTTTTTATTCCTTGAGTACCATATTCTTATCCTTATTATTCTCTCTCCTGTGAATACTTCATTCAATAAGTAATCTATTTTGAAATTCTCTTTCCAAAATGCTCTGGACAGAGACTGAGAATAATCCCATATAAAATCTTATTCAAGGAAAGATTTCTTCTCCTTTTCCATTTAAAATGATTTGGATTCCCTATTGAGCAAAACTTCTCACGATACTACATGTGATCACCCAACACATAGATAATGTTGACCCACGTTTAAGGCTTCAATCTACAATGTATCAAAGTGAAGACACTTGACATCTGAGTTTACTTTCTCTCATGATTTAGAATCATGAGTATAAATAGTCTAAGAGTTATTGTCTTTTCATAAGGACAATATTTTTCTGGAAAGACAACTCCCGGTCCGTTCAGTATATACCATTCTATACACCTAAACATCAATCCAAAGTATCATCTTTACCTGACTAAGGTAAATCACACAATTGATGCGTAACAGTCGTACTAATGGAATGTCTAGTTCCATTATGACTGTGAACAAATAAATTTTAGAATACAAGGTTGATGGTCTTAGACCTTGTGTGACAGAAACTTTACGCACACCCATAGACCATATCCATTGTATTCTTTGGACATTTTGTATGACGACAATCATAAAAGATCATACAAAAGATTATATGACATATGCTCATTTATTTAATCAATGAATAACAATAATCATTCATAATAAAACAAATACCAAACTCTTAATGTCAACATGTAAATAATTTGGGATTTAGGGCATAATCCCCAACACAAAGTGTTTTTAGACAGTTTTTAATTAAAATCGATAGTTGAAAGACTTAAGACCTGGTGTTTAATCAAATAGTCAATTGTCTCATAATTGAATTCTGAGTTCACCGAACACGAGTGACAACCTTAAATATATTAAATTGAGTCCATTTGTGTTCAAACACATCATAGTCAAGCTCCATTTTTAGAAATAAGGCATATGTCAAAAGTGCCAAGTAGGCGGATGAATAGTCATCACTATGCCCAAAAATATCATATGATAGAGAGTTCTGATACAAGCACAACGGGCTTCAGTTTGAATCAAACTGAATATGTTTGACCAAGTTTTTGTCACTCTAAAGATTGGTAGTTAGAAAACGATCATTTTTCTAAATAGATTCTAAAGTTTATCAAAAATCTCTCAAACTTCTTAAACATCTCTAAAACAATTATAAAACCAAATGATAATGTTTTCTGAACACCCATCATTTAGTTTTATAATGAATTTAAAAGATTTAAATTTATCGGGTGTTATATGAAAATTGTGTTCTAATTATAAAAGACAAGCATTAAAACAAATATAAAAGCTTATTACACTCGTGGAATTACTAGGCATTTTCACTGTTAAAAATTTTATACAAGGCTGTTCACAATATTCTAGACTTTTATTGGTATAAATCTCCAAAACCATAACTTTATTCCTTTCATTCGAATGAAATTACTCTATTTCGTTATTTCTTTGTCATATAAAACTAGATCAATACAAAAAAATTTGACAACACCTTTTTTTGGTAATTGAAAAAAAAAATATAGTGACAATTGTTGGTTGTGATAGTGACAAAAGTATGTTTGACATTGCTTTAGGTACTGAAACTACTAACTAAGTACTTCATAAATTAAAAAAGTTGTATAAATCAAGTTCTAGTTCACTTTAAGATTCATGTGCAAAAAACAACAATCAATCTTTTGCGGTAAATGAAAATTAATAGTCATAACTAACCTTTTTTTGGTTGTTTAAAATTTATTAATGTAAAAGCTGAAAAGTCTTCTTTTTCGACATTTAACAAGATTGATAAACATTTACTGCATATGGATATGTTGTTCATGCATATATGTGCATTCTTTCAACGAAGATAGAGATAGGGACAAAGAGTTGGGAAAGCTTTACCAAATCTAAAAGTGGAGCTCATGGCTAGTGTTGATGGTTCTAACCATAGTAGTTTTTGACATTCTTTTTATAACATTCCTCAAAACATGTTGCAGCTACATATGGAACTTTGAATTTTTTTCAAGCAATCCGCTACACAGCTATTCTCTGTAGGAGACATAACATCCTTTTTATAAGCTTTGAGGTAGCATGCAAAACCAAAATAGAGACACTTGCCATAATGAAATACTTTACCAATTTCCACTCTTCGGTTTTTACAAGTTTTACATTCTTTTACTAGGCAACTTTCCAATCTTAAATCTGCAATCTGAGCATTATCAACTTTGGTGAAATGGGGAAGCGTTATGGGACTTGAAGGAGCAAAAGAGGCAGTGGAAAGGTTATTAGCTTGTATTTTATCCACAATAAGGATAAGCAACTCTATGAGCTTTCTAATACATTTCCCAGCCATCTCTTTTCTCTGATAATAGAAGGCAAGGCTTCAAAGCCTTTCACCCTTTTTATGCAATTAAATGAATTTTTTCGTGCATTAATTTTATCAAACAAGTGTTGTTTAATAGTTGGGACTTTTGGAAGTATGACTTTTTTTGAGTTGAAGTAACACCTTTTGGCTAGGATCACAAGGTTTCATAATATAGGTTTATATCAACATGTTATGTTTAGCAAAAGTAAATGAACAAGTGAAATGGGAAGATCCTATAGCCACAATATTTTATATCAATCTTGCAAAAGAAAAATTTTAGAATTACAAACTGTAAAGAGACAATTAAGTAAATGAATAATACATTATGACATTAAGATATATGGCTTTGGGTGGGAATAATTGTATTGATTCAGTGCTTACGCAATGCAAAATACTATATCTTATGGCATTAAATAAAGTTTTATTCAAATCAATTGTTTACAAAGGGTAACTTTTGATAGTAAAAATAGTATTGCGAATTATGAAGAGACATTTAAAGATAATCGTGTTAGGAATACTACTATATCAAAAAATATATATATAGCGTAGGAAAAAATAAATTATTCCCAACCTTCTCCAAGATTGCATAATCAGGCACATCTGCTGCCTTCCAATCAATCCTTCAATCCATCTTCCAATTATCAACCTTTCCAATAGCAATATCAGTCAGCTTCTCCTAGGAATTCTGCCTTTGAGGATAAGGTTTTGACTGCTCTTAGCAATCTTGAGGCAAACACTCAATTGCTAAACTCTTATTCTCAATCCATTGCAAAGTTAGAAGCTCAAGTTGGGCAGCTAGCTAATTCACTTAATAGGAGAATAGAGGGAAAGCTCCCAAGTCAGCTAGTGGCCAACCCCAAGGGACAATTCATGGTCGATGGAAATGCGTCAAGCAGTGCTAATCATGAGCAAGTCCAAACCATCACCATGCTGAGGAGCGGGAAAGTAATCGATAATCAGGTGAAGGAAAGGAATAGTGAGCAAACTAGGCCATCAAAGAAGCCAAATATGGCCAATGATGAGGGAATGAGTAATGAAGTTTCTTCTTCAGCCACCCCCACTTTTAAGACACCATACGAGCCCACGGCCCCATTCCTTGAACATCTCAAAGAGCCTCCTTGTGTTCAGAAACTAGGAGACAAGTTTCAAGAAATGATGAAGATTTTCAAACAAGTGAAAATCAATATCCCCATCATAGATGCCATCCGGCAAATTCCCGTTTATTTTAAGTTTCATAAGGACTTTTGCACTCAAAAGCGCAAAACAAGGAATCATATTCCTAAGAAAGTCCTTCTCACCGAGCAAGTAAGCTCTCTCATTCATCACAACATCCCTCCAAAGTTCAAGGACCCTAATGCTCCTACCATTTCTTGCATCATAGGAGACTATGCAATTGAAAAAGCCGTCCTCAACTTAGGAGCAAGAGTGAATTTGCTTCCCTACTCGGTGTATCTACAGCTAGGCTTAGGGGAATTGAAGCCCACGATGGTTATCTTACAACTTGCTGATCGATTTGTCAAGACACCGCATGGGTGTTAGGATCAAGCATCATGTTATGAAAAATATTGCACAATGGAAGATATAAAAATTTTAACTCATCTAGAATCGCAATAAACTTCAAGAGGAACATGCTTTTGATTTTCTCAAGATTAAAGTAAAACACAAATTAGATTTACTTACAAATCTTGTCGTCCTCTCCTTAAGCATTTAGGACTATTTGAATTCATCTTTGCATCTTTGTTGTTGATAATCTTTGAAGTTGATGAAGAACACCAAAAACGCCAAGAACCCCAAGGACTCCAAAATTTTCAAAGGGCTTAAAGAACTCCAAGAATGCGAAGAACATGATGAACATGAAGAATATTGTTCTTCATAAAATTCAGGTCTACTTCTTGATGGCTGAACATGACAGTGAATGTGGACTTACAACTAGAAGCAAGAATTTTGGTTTTACAAAAATCACTCACTAATTCTAAGAAACTGTAGTCATAAGAGTTTGTGATCTAAGGAGTAGTAAAGGAGTCTATTTTTTGCTTCTGTATGAGCCTCTATTTATAATCTTTAAAAAATTAAGAGAGGAATAAAATAAGCAATGTGAGACTAGTGGTAGGAGGCTAGGGTTTCAAAAAACCCTAGTCACTACATGGTATAAGTGACGCATGGGCCCAAGGAAAATTTTCCTTGCCCATGCATCATATCCCCATGCTCCATTACTAAGTAGCACATGAGTCAGGGAATTAATTCCCTAGCCCATGCGTCTTCTTTGCTTACTCTGGCTTGGGTTTTATCCCAAAGCCCAATTTACCTCTCTAGCAATTTCTGCACAGTTTTTCCTTGAGCCTATGTTTTTAATTAAAACAACTTGCTTAAATAAATAAGCCCAATGTTTTAATAAATAAATATAACTTGTCCAATAAATAAATAAGCTCATGTTTTAATAAATTAAAACAACCTGCTTAATAAATCAATAACTGAAGCTCATAACAACTTAGTCAATTTACAACTACTCAAGAAGGGACTCAGAAGGAAAATAGAATTAGCTTCTTGACTCCTGTGAAATCTTGTCATCCGATGACTCATCACCTTGACTAAAAATCACAGATAATTTCACTAAATAAATGTGACTGAACTCTAATTCATATTTT
>FXXK01001686.1:37971-49558 GCA_900184695.1 Betula pendula | reverse complement strand
TAACTTTAATTCTTAGCAAAGGCTAAAGAATTATTATTGGAGTGATTGAGTGACTTGCTAGAGCTAAAAGCACCTTTATTTATATTGAGGCTACAAAGAATAAAGATTGTAAAATAGCAATGTAAAACTACATCCCACTACATGTAGTGGACGGCTAGGGTTAGAGAAAACCCTAGCCTCCACTTAATGATGTACACGGCCAAGGCTAGGGTTTAGAAACCCTAGCCCATGCCGCCCACTTGCTTCCCTTGGGCTTGGGTTTTATCCCAAGCCCAGTCTCTTAAGTATCTCTGTACAGTTTTTCCTTTAGCCTATATTTTAATAAATTAAAACAACCTACTTATTATTTAAATAAGCCCATGTCTTAATTAATTAAAATAACTTGCCAAATAATTAAGCTCATGTTCTAATAAATTAAAACAACATGCTTAATAAATAAATAAGCTCATGTTTTAATAAATATAAACAACCCGTTTAACAAATAAATAAAAGCTTGTCTTTAGTTAATTTACAATAGCTTGATGAGGGACCTAAAAGGAATAATATTTTCAGCTTAAATAGTCTCTGATTATCCCACGTCACTATTTAATTACAATTAATACTACTACATAAATGTAACTGAACTCCAGAAAATATTATAGATTAAATCAACAAAGTTCCCTTTGACTAACTTATGGATGAGTATGATTCCTCTATGAAATCCTCCGTAGACAAATAAGGACTGTAATACTATCACTCTATATTCTCTACCTCTTATTCCTTGAGCACCAAATTCTTATCCTTATTATTCTATCTCCTGTGAATACTCCATTCACTAGGTAATCTATTATAGAATTCTCTATCCAAAATGCTCTGGCCAGAGACTGAGAATAATCTCGTATAAAATCTTTTTCAAGGGGAGATTTCTTGTCATTTTCCACTTAAAAGGATTTGGATTCTCTATTGACCAAAACTCTTCTCATGATACTACGTGTGATCACCCAACACAATTGCATTCTCTCAGGATTTAGAATCACGAGTATAAATAGTCTCAGAGTTATTGTCTTTTCCTAGAAACAGTATTTTTTTTGGAAATACAACTCCCGATCTATTCGATGTATACCACCCTATATACCTACACATCAACCCGAAATATACACTTCGCTTGATTAAGGTAAATCACACAATTGATGAGTAACAGTCGTACTAATGGAATGTCCAGTTCCATTATGACTGTGAACAAATGAATTTCATAATATAAGGATTATGGTCTCAGACCTTATGTAACAAAAACCTTACTCACACCCATAGATCATATTCAATGTATTCTTTGCACCTTTTGTATAGAGACAATCATAAAAGATCATACAAAAGATTATATGCCATATACTCATTTATTTAATCAATGAATTATAATAATCATTCATAATAAAACAAATACCAAACTCTTAATGTAAACATGTAAGTAACTTGGGATTTAGGGCATAATCCCCAACAATCTCGCATTTGCCCTCAATTCCAATTAGGGCACATATTTGACTCTCATTCCCTGAGATTTAGAAAATCTCCACTTGCAAAGTCTAAGTGAATGGGTTTTGCCAAAACCTTAGCCAAAACTGCATCTTCTCTAGATGCTATCTCTCTTTATGAGATGACACTTGTGCTTTATGTGATTCCCCTTTCCCATGGTCCATTGGTTCCCTGGATAATGCAACTGTTCTCCTCTGTTGTTGTAAAACAACATGATAGGAAAACTGCTCTATCCCTTGACACCATGTCCCATTAGGAACTATCTGAGCCACACTGAACCCTTTGCCACCTTACTGGCCCGCAACTTATTCAGTCTCCTTAGTGGAGTTTAACAATTCATGACTACTTAACTTTTCTCCCACTAATAGCTCTTTCAAGATATACCCTAAGGTTTACTTCTGGAAATCACGATTTGACTGATACTCAAAATCTCGTTAATCAATAGCTGATATCTATCGACCATGCTAACTGCAAAACATATGTTAGGTCTAATGCATAGTATGGCATACATGAGGCTTCCCATAGCCGAAGCATAAGTAACAAACCTTATCTACTCTTTCCCTTGAAGTGTCTAGGACACTGCTCCTTAGTAAGAGTGATTCCATACTTAAAGGGTAGCAACCCTTTCTTGAAATCTAGTATGCTATCTTGCTATGACCTTATCTATGTTTGCAGTTTGGGATAAGCCTATCATCCTTGATCTTGCAAGAGCTTGATCACTAGGATGTAGCTTGCTTTTCCCAAGTCCTTTTATATCATACCGATTAGTCAACCAGATCCTTACCGTTGATAATCTCCTACATTGTTCCAATGAGTAGGATGTCATCAACCCATAACACCAAAATCGTTACTACCTCACCTTTGACACTTCTTGTACACACATGGTTCATTAGACCTGATGTTCCATCACTGGGATGCCTACTTAAATCCATTAATGGACCTTTGCAATTTACCTACCATACCCCTTTGGTCCTTTAGCTATAAATCTTTTTGGCTGCATCATATAGATGCCCTTGTCAAGTTGCCCACTTAAGAAGGCTATCTTGACATCCATTTGCCTAAAATTCTAGTGAAATGAGTGGCAATGGACAAGAGTATCCGTATGGATTCAAGCATGGCTACCGGCGAAAGGTTTTTTCATAGTAAATCCTTTTCTTTCTGAGAAAAAAATTTTCCACCATCTTGACTTGAAGGTTTTAACCTTCCTATCCACTCTTACCTTTTCTCTTGTAATACCTATTTACAACTAATAGGTTTCTTTACAAGAATCCAAACCTAGTTGGAATTCATGGATTCCAACTTACTTTGCATAGCTCTTGACCTTATCGTCTGCATCCACATCATATAACTGTTTCATCGTAGTCCTAGGACTTTATTCAAGTTCATCAGGTATAGCCACGTGGGCTATTCCTAATTAACATGAATTTGTCAGGTTACCTGAAAATCCTCCCACTAAGAAGTGGCATGATGGTACTCTGTGTCTCATTCGTAGTAACCTGTGGTGTATTAAATACAACCACCTCATCTTCAAAAAACTTTGAAGATGTCACTTCTAGCATCTCTACCAGAACCATGTCACTCTTTGGTTTAAATGTGGTTTATATAGTCCTCCTTTAAGAAACTTATTGTTTGTAAAAATAAACTCCTTATCCTTAGGACTATAAAACAAATAACCCTTTGTCCCTTTTGGATATCTAACAAATATACTTTTGTTTTGGATTCCAACTAATCTTTCTTGTCCTTTCAGCACATTTGATGGGCTAGGAAATAGACTTAGATGGGACCAAAATAAACAAGTATGTTGCTTTCTTTGAAGCATATCCAAATGACACAAGCTGAGTAACTTAACTCATCATTGCTCTTACTATTTCCAAAAATGTCCAATTCCTTCATCCTGCTACACCATCTTACTGGGGAGCCCCTGGTGTAGTTGTTGGGGATTATGCCCTAAATCCCAAGTTACTTACATGTTGACATTAAGAGTTTGGTATTTGTTTTGTTATGAATGATTATTATTATTCATTGATTAAATAAATGAGCATATGGCATATAATCTTTTGTATGATCTTTTATGATTGTCCCCATACAAAAGATCCAGAGAATACATTGAATATGGTTTATGGGTGTGAGTAAGGTTTTTGTCACACAAGGTTTGAGACCATAATGTTGGGGATCAATGTGATTTATAATGTTGCGCTCGAGTTCAACTTTGTAGAGCTGAAACAGAAATCACAGCAGCTTCAGTACTACTATTATGAAAGAGGGCACTCAAGCGTCTATAAAAGGGCGTTTGATTGCAGTGGTGCACTCAATCCTCTGGATGTGGCGCTCGATCTCCCTGCGGCAGAACATAAACTTACCTGCAGAAACTGTGACTAGAAATAGGTGAGATGTATTTTTTTTGTTTTTTAGATGAAAATAAATAAAATAACTAAATTAAAAGGAAGAGCTTTTAAAAACACAATTTAACACAATCCCCGGCAACGGCACCAAAAACTTGTTGTGCAAATATCTTCCTAAATAAATAGGTGAATAAAACTACGTTTTTCTCGCAAGTGCACAAGATCAAAACAATAGTATAGAGAGCAAGTACGAGATCATTCCCACGAGGATTGGTTTAACTATGTTTAAAGAGAATTTCTTAAAATAGATATATTGATTGAACAGAATAAAATAGCAATTGAATAAAGTAAACAACGTAATTGAAAACAATAAATAAAAGGGTAGGGCTCCGATATCCACCACTAATCATACTTTTTTCAGGAAACGATATGTACACTGTTACAAACCATATTGCGATGCTTAATGTTTGTCAACCATAAGGGCATGGCATCTACTCCTAAAGCTACTGATCTCCCTAAGCAACGAGTTAGGCATGGCATCTACTCTAACTCTTTTTTTTCTCGAAGGATTTAGCATGGCATCTACTAAGTTGTTCTTCAAGAAAGCATAAAACTATGGAGATCGGCAAACACACTCAAGCTGGAACATGGCATCTATTCCAGTTGTCTTCATATTGACTATTCTAAGAACCTGTGATGGGGTTCTTTCGTTACTCTAATATGCCTAGGACTCGGTCATCCAAATTGACATATATAACAAATCCATACCACATGCATATGATGATCAAGCACAAACATGTGAGGAATGAATTTAAACCGAAATAATCAATTAAGAATCACAAATAGTTGTAGCAAGGCAAATCAAAACCTTAAGAGACATGATTAGGGTTTCAATCGAACCCTAACTAAAATTAAAAACAACTAAATTCAGACTACACTATATACATACAGAAAATAAAGAAAGGAAGAAAGAAAAACCAAAACTGTTCTTGATCTAGCCTTCGATTCCTCTCTCAAAGCTTTTTCTTTATTTGGACGATTGAGGGGTCTATTTATAGAGTTTAGGAATAACCCTAGTCAATTTCATGGAGCCTAGGAAGTCCAAGATTGCGTTGGAGTCGGATTTGCATCTTTCTAAAATAGGTTTGCTGACTTTAGTATTTTCCAGCGCACGAGGGCGCTCGAGCTCCAGGGATGGGCGCTTGATTGCAAGGCCGCTTGATCCCCTGGCTTGGGCACTCGATCCCCTTGGCTTCAGCATTTCACCAAAAATCTCGTAAGCTCAGAATTTGACTGATTTGATTGCTTTTCTTCCAAAACCTAAAACATACAAGAAAACACAAAAATAACACAAAACATCATATTATAATGAAACTAAGAGATTAACAAATGTTAATTAAGGGACTTGAATATGTAACATTCAGCACTTATCATGATGCTATTGATGCAAGTACTAAGGATCTTGATGAAAATTCAGTGGCTGCATATGTAGGTTATGACTGATGGTAGTGTACGCCAGATGCTTTTGTATAGACTATGTTGTCTAGTTTTGTTTACATCAATATGTTGTACATTTTAAACAGGTTGATGTATTTGGCTAAGCTGTGTGTGGCTTTTTGTTAGCCATTCTTTTGTTTTATTGTTGATGTTCTAAACTTGTTTATATTAGTTGATGTCAGGTCCAAGTTATAACTCTCACATGTTATGTTATTTATTTTCCGTTCTGTGTATGTTGTTAACTCTGATGTGATATACTCAAATTATGGATGATGTGGGCTTTACATGAACCTCTATGATGATGTAGTTTCATTTCAAAAAATATATATATGTGTTATGAAATCGGGTTGCCACAGATATACTTATATGTATGTGGTCTGTGATTCAAAGGGAGCAGATAACATATATATTTGTATGGCTATAATATATTTGTTGGTGATCATGCGGAAACATCATACGCAGCGGAAGGCGATATAAAATCAAAGCATATGATTGAACATAACTTCAAGAGAAACCAGGCAGGATTTTTAAATTAAAAACACAAGATTAAATCACTTACAAGTTCTATCGGCCTCTTTTAGGCATATAGAGCTATTTGATCTTGACTTGATTTTCCTTTCCATGTTTGTTGTTGAAAATCTTCGAATATGTTGAAGAACATAACACACCAAGAACACGAAGAACAATGTTCTTCAGAGACTTCAGATCTTCTCCTTGATGGCTGAATATGATTGTGAGTGTGGTCTCACAACTAAAAGCCTGAGAGAAAAATTATCTCTAGTATATTTTACGAACACCTTGTTGCTTGCTTTATGCAATTTGCAGAAGTTGTGTGTAATGCTTCTGTATGAGCCTCCATTTATAATATTAGGTCAGCTTGGAGAAGAGGCAATAAAGAAAATTTTGAAGTCCCTAGAAGCCAAGTAAATCGAAAGGGAATTAATTCCCTTTATAGCTGCTGGCCATGGAGAGCATTATTTCCTGCGGATGGGCTAAGGTTTTAACTTTAGCCTAGTCTTCTCTTATTTCCTGCATGGGCTTGAGTTTTCTCCCTGCAGCCCAATGCTCCTCTTTTCTCTAGACTGTGCTCTAGGAATTAATTTCTGAGCCCAAACCTCTCCAAACTAATGGTTCTAGAGAATTCAATTCTCTAGCACATGTTTTTATAAAATAGAACAATCCTTGCTGAATATTAATTCTAGGCCATGTTTTATTAAATATAAACACACATAAATTAATATAAATAAATAAATAATAACTGAAACTCATAATAACTTCGTCAATTTACATCAGCTCAAGGAGGGATTTGAAGGAAAATAGAATTAGCTTCCTAATCTTGTGAAATCTTGCCATCCAATGACTCATCACAATTAACTATAAATCATAGATAATTCCACTAAACAACTATGACTACACTCTAATTTATATTTTGATATAAACAATTAATCTTTTATAATGTACTTATTAAAAAAATATATTACCCCTCCATGGATATATTCCATAATTGAACCAACGTTAATTAATTGTCACTTTATTCACTACACATTTTCCTTAAGTAACCAGATTCAAACCTCATGATTTATCCCATTGTACTCTGTGAGATTTTACTCACCCTGTACATAGTTCCAGTTAAATACCATTGAAACACTCAAGCCTGAGTTTCAGGATAAACATTCTTATTAATCCTAAAACAATGGGAATGTTCCTTATCACTTTGTTCACCTACAAAAGACTTAGACTCTTTCTTGAAGAGAGATTCTCCACAACGCAACATGTGATCACCCAACATACAAAGGTGTTGACCTATGGATAGGTCTCACTCTTTAAAACATTAAAGTAACCTAAACTAGACATTTGGATTCACAAACTTCTCAGGATTTAGAGTAATAGTTATAAATCGTAGTACACATACATCATTTCGTCTGACAGTTATTAAAAAGAATGACGACTCATATGGTCATGTTTAGTGCATAGCCCTGTATAGACCTGTTGAGGATTAGTGTTTGTGTTTGTGTTTTTTTGTTTTTGCTTAAAGGGAGCCCCGAGATTTTGCCTGTCCTGGCCTGTCTTGCACAATAAGGGAATTAGACCCCTCGGCTCACAGATAGAGGAAAAGATAAGGGGAGAGGTATCACCTGTTGTCGGAGTCCTTGTGGTTCTTGTGGATAGAATACATCCATTGTGGGAGTGTCCATGTTACCATAATGGAAAGGAGAAGTAGCGTGTGGCACATGGTGCATTATATAGTTGACACCTTTTTGCCTATCGTCTATCCACAAAACCAGACTTGTCGCATTCTACGTTGCGTCAAGAAATATCCCACTTCCATTTCCCGGTTATCAGTTTATGGTCGTCTACCATATCCAGTGTTGATGAGCCATATTACCTTTTGCTCTGCTATAATAGTTTTTGTATGCCATTGGGTGTTGAAGGTAGCTCTTCATTATGGCTGATCCATATTAACTATTGTATCTGTGTGTTTTTGATTGTTAGTCCTGGCCAGTGTAATTAATAGTCCATTCGTAGTGTTAGAGGATGTATGCGTATGGGAAGAATATGACTCGAGTCCCGTTGTCTAGACTTTTGCAACGGTGCTTATAAAGTGGGCTATTTGCATGTGAGGTTTATGGCCTAATCACCATTTATATTGGAGTGTACCTTTAGGTATAGGTGCTAATTAAAAGTAGAATTCAGATCAGCTGCCTATTTGAATAATAATCCGGTTGTATTGCAATTAAAACTCAGCATTGCCTTTGACGTCATGCCCCAGCTCTACGTATGCCATGTGGGTGTTTGATAAATAGCATTGCCGTCCATTATCTCCAGATTGGCCTGCCAATGGAGATTTCAGGATGCATCTTGGAAGTATGGAGTCTTGGGCTAAACTTCCTCGGTGGTAGGAATAGTCCCGAAGCAGATGTTATTCATTAACAACGTGACTCTGAGGAACAGCCGCTACACCCTCCTCAACGCAACAGGTGAATCCGTTGAAAGGAAGTGCCTGGAAAATGACTATGAAAGCTGGCTAAGTCGCTGGATGTCTCTTTGTCAGAGCCTGTGTTCTAGTGCGCACGAATTTTTGTTCCCTATATGGGTTATGCTCTGTTGCTGCAAGGTCGGTGAATTATAATGAGTATTATCTTTCCTCGGTCTGAAACCGAGTGCCGTTGCCCTTTGTGCTTTCCTATGGTTATCATTTTTTGTTTTCCTCTGCCATTGTCCAAGAGATTGTATCGATTATTCTCTGTTGGAGATTGTGATTCTCCAATCTGAGGGCCTCATATTGTTTGAATATAGGTTAAGACCGGTTGGTTTTTTGCTTGTAGAGGCACTTCCTTGCCTTTAGCTACCTATATGCTGTTGTGTGTAGGTAACTGCCATGTTGTCATCAGAGCTCGTTGGCATTGCTTAGATGTACTCCTGGACATCCTGCATGTTGATTTGGTCCACCCTTATGATCAACCAAACTTGTTGAGTTTTAGAATTGATCAACCGCACTCTCTACCTAAATCCCTTGCTGAGCCCTCATGTGTAGCGAAAGAATGCTGTTTGCGAACCCATGTTTTCTGAATGGAAAACAGATCACCACCAAGGAGGCTGTATGAGGAGGCGGAGATAGCGTTCTTTCTGCTGAAAGTTATAAAACCTCCAAATCCGCTGAATAATTCGCTACCACCGGATTCCATTTCTGTGCAATCATCATCAAGGCTTGGTCGCTTTGTAAACTGGTATGCTGCATCTTCTCGGACCATAGCAAAGTTATTCTTTGCTCCTCGTTATCTCCATTCGCTATAATGATCGAATTATGCTGAGGGTATGGCCGTTTGCTATGAACACTAGTTCATTTTTTTTGATCATGCATTCGCGAAGCACCCCAACCTGATTGCGAGATTTGGATTCAACTATCTTGGTCAATTAAATATTCACCTACACATTTTAGACCAGTGTGATTTGGTTGAAAGTTGTTGTAAGTATGGTATACTAACTGACAAAGATATTTGTCCGACTATCTATGAGTACCCGGTGGCAGTGTGTTTGCTCATATGAATCTGTTATTCCAGGGAATTGACCATATCTCTAGATAATCTTTAATTGGCGAAATAGTTATTGTAATGATATAGTTTTTTGATCTCCACTTTTTTTTCCTTCCCTCCGAGAGACAGAGCTCAGAACTTGTTTCCCCTGTTCTCAATAGATTTTGCCACAACCTAGTCATTTGCCTTGCAAAGCCCAGAGTGTTTCGTATCTACTGTTTTTGCCACTGCAGACGATGTGGATTCTTGTTCCATTGTAGAATCAATTTCCTGTGTTTTTCCTCTACCTTTATTTTGTGATTTGAATTTCACTTAACTGTCCGTTTGTTCTGATAGTCCTGGCAGTTCCAGTTTTATGATACTTCTATGGACACTGGTTCTGGGTCTTGTGCACTAGCCTCCACCAGTGTTGTTATGTTTGTATATGTGCTTCCACCTCTAAATTTTTTGTTTGTGGTTTTTTTGTCTTTGTTTTTGTGTGGTTTGGTATTTTTCTTCGCTTCTCTTTGTGGGTTTTTCTCTCTTGGATCCTTATACCTATACCCTCCTGCTCATGGGATTTCTTGATTTATGCTGAGGCTTTTAACAGAGTGATATAGTTTAGAGGCATTACCGTGTGATGATCCTTCCATTGGATGCAACGCACGGTTCTCTTTCTTGTTTTCGATTTTCTGCTGAACCCCTGGCGTTGCAATTGAATACTCCAGTAGTTTATAGGACTTGACTGTCTGGCTAATGACCTTTGCCTAATGTCTAGCAGAAGAACCGTGATTGGTCCTGGCAGAACTGAAGGAAATAGCCTCCTGTCCAGACATGCGGTAGTGCACCTCGAGTTAAGTCTAAGTTAGTGGTGCCTGCGCCCTTAGTTGCAGTGATTGTGAATCTAGTTTTGTTTTGAATTTTCTGAGACCTTTGTTTTTTGTCCAGTTGTGCTGAGATTGGTCTCTCATAGCTTTGAGAGGCCCATTTTAATTGATAGCCGCCCAGCCTTAATAGGATCTAAGTTCCCATTGCCATCTGGAGGGTGGGTGGTGCAGGTACAACCTACTCCTCGTCTTTTGTGATCAATGGCGTTGAGCGTTACCTGGTTGATGGTTTTGTCCAATTGCCTTATGTATTTTGAATGGTGTTTTCTAATATTTGGAGCTTTTTTCCTGCATACCCGCCAACCTCCCGCACTATCAATGCCAGATTTACTTAGTGCCACAGAGGTGCGCATTGTCGTAAACCCCGACATTTAATTCGTGAACTCAGGGATTTGCCAGTACCGCCGTTGGAACCCCTAGAGCATTACGACTGACAAGAGAAAGGAGTGGAACATGCCTTTTTTGCCCTACCAAAACGAATCTTGTTTCGTGAGACCAGGCACTGTTCACTCCCAGAGCGCCAACGCTGTAATGCCTGGACCTCTATTCTGTACGCGAAAGTTCCCCTGAAAAAGTCTTCTGATCCTGCCCCCGCAACCCAAACCCATTGATTGACCTCCCGAAACCCTGCTCCTTCCTGCTGGAATTGGGCATCCTGTTGGTCATGGAGTTATCCCACATTGAAAGCAGAAAAATAGGAGTTTCGACTGAAAGAACCAAACGACTTGCCATCCACCGAAGGGCTCTGCCTTACACTCAAGCGTTGGCATGTCCAGCATGATCCAACACGCCAAACCCTGCCCCATCCGCCCCCATTTCTCGCGACAACAATATCAATGACCTCCCATTGAAGCCCCACTTGAACCCACTTTCGCGATTCATACAGACAAGGGCATGTCATGTCTGTCCAAAAAGGAAAAAGGAGAAGGAGATCCATAACTCGGTATACTTCCAAGTTAGGGACAATATTTTTGTGGAAAGATAACTCATGGTCCGTTCAGTGTATATCACCTTATACGTCTACTATATCAACTCAAAGAATCATCATCGACTGATTAAGGCAAATTAATTAAGTTGATGTGTAACAGTCTTGCCAATAGAATGCCTAGTTCCATTGCCGACTGCGAACAAAATACATTTCAAAATACAAGAATCAAGGACTAAGAATTTTGTGTGACAAAGACCATTGCTACAGCCATAGTCCAGATTCAATGTAATTTCTGAACCCTTTGCATGGCGATAATCATAAGAGTCATGCAAAGTTTATATGCTATATGCATCAAAAATTTAATTAGTGAATAACAAAAAATAATGTCAATAACTTAAGATTTATGGTATG
>FXXK01001686.1:4279-37946 GCA_900184695.1 Betula pendula | reverse complement strand
TGAAAATATATATATATATATATATATATACCAAAATCCTCTAACTAAAACATTACCATCTACGGGTATAATGGCCATAAAAGAACCTTGGTAGGAGAAACCAACGTTCTTTGAGACCAAGGAACTGGAGGTTAGTTATGTAGAGGGATTTCGATTAATAGGATGATGATATGTGATTATGCAGAAAAAGCCTTTATTATTGGAACCACACTCAAGCCTTTATTATTGGAACCACACTCACGGCGAAACCGAGTCTTACTCTATCCATGTGAAAGATTTGATAGGATCACCCAGTAAAATAAATAAATTAAATAGATACCAATTTCTAATTGATAGACACCACACAATAACTTAGAATTAAAATAACAGACCTTGGATTGATATTTCATTCAATGATTCCTCTTGTAGCATTAGGGTTACATTTATAGGAAACGGGCTAAGGTTGTACAAAGGAAATGGAAATGGGTTCATACGCATTTATCCGACTCATGTCACACCGGTTGATGTAGTGTATTTTAAGTGACTTTTTTTCTTTTTTTTTTTTTTTTTGTAGCTAACATGAAAATTTATTTAAAACACGCCATATTAGCCGGTATGACATGGGTCTCAAGCTTGAATACGCACTTCCTCCAATTTGGCTTCTTTTTTCCTTTTCATTCTTTTCTTATACATTTATTACACGTGCACCAGGGAACCAAAGTGCCAAACGTTGTATACAAGGCCAACACAATTAGCTTATTAATATCCCCAAAGCAGGATCCGTGGACAGAGACACAGGGTAACTTACAAAATGGGGAGAGTGTAAGATGATGTAGAGCAAGTAGCTCATAGCTTGGAGGCATGAGCTGTGACTTTACTCAAGGCAACCGCAGTCTTTGAACCAGATGGGCGTCCCAGATGCTTTGAGATAAAATCCCCAGCCAACATGAGCTTCCCAAGATCCACATTCGTCTTCACACCCAGTCCATTTAGCATGTACACAACATCCTCAGTTGCAACATTTCCAGATGCACCCATGGCATATGGGCAACCCCCAAGACCAGAAACCGATGAATCTACTGTGCTGATCCCCACCTGCAAAAGAGAATTTTAATCCAATTACAATCGAGTTTCAAATGTTTTCAGAATAGCTTCAACCATGGCATACAAGTGGTTTACAAAGCATTAATCAGTCCTGCATCCTTAGTCAAGCATCGTTGTTCTAGAAAAAGGGTTTTTACGTTGGAATATCGGTTTGGACAAATGTCGTCGTCCTAATACCATCTGTTTCTAGTTTGTTTGGAAATTCATTATTCGTAGAACTGCAACGTGAGATAATTAATTTGCAAAGATACAATAATTGTATCATAGGTTTGGTAACTAACATAATGCATCATGATGTTTGTGGACCTCCTCAATGTAATGTTGTTTTCTTTCTTCTAGATAATTCAAAAAGTTTCAGTGCAAAAACCGAAGTCAAAGTAAGGGCTATATACAAGAGAAAGCATCACCCAGTTTAGTAGAAACCACTTCCTGAGGTTACAAGTAACATGCACAATATATATATAAAGGAGAAGGGAGAAAGAAAGAAAGTAAGAAACAGAACTAGGGACAATAAGATCATCTCCAGACATACCACACGAAACGCACTCAGTTTACCAAATGTATCTGATTGTTATGTTAACAAAAAGGACATTCTACATATTGCATCTTACTCTTATGAAAGCGACATTGTAAATGATACCACTTCCAACTAAATGCATGAAGAAAATTCGGTTTCTCAGTAAAAACAACAAAAATATAAAATATAAAACACCAAGGCACCTTAAATGGAAGGCTTTGAGTCTAAGGCCTTTGTAGCAAACCAACAGTTATGTCCCACAATCAGTTTTTGGGGGATAACAATGAGCTTAATCTAATCGTTTCAAGTGTCAGTCATAACACCAGAATATGATGAGCATTCACACACATGGTTTTGTTTCCATGAAGAATTATGATGAAAAAAACTGGTAAGTGTTGAATGTTACACATTCAGACTCCCTAATTCGCATATGTTAAACCTTAGTTTGTATTGTTATCTAATATGTTATTGTATTTTAGTGTTTTGTCTTATTTTTAGGTCCTAATGGAAAACAAAAGCAAATCATTGACATTAGGCTTGAAGATAAATCAAGAGAAGTTGAAGTGCTGAAAAAGTGGTGAGGGATCGAGCGCCACATATTAGGGATCGAGCGCCAACCAGAAGCTTGGCAATCAAGCACTCAAATCTAGGAATCGAGCGCCAGCCAGAAGCTTGGCGATCGAGCGCCGAATTCTGGGAATCAAGCGCCGTCGAACCTTCTAGACCTGAAAGATCTTTTGATAGTAAATGACGGCTCAAAGATATTTTTTGTCCAAGATTGCGGCTTGCCAGACTATTGTGGGCGCCGAAATCTATCCTCAGATCTGTCCTACACCACTTGGATCAAGATTTTTATTACTTTGACTTATCTTGTAAAGATCTAAGCTCTCTTTCTCTCTATATATGTGAAAACTGACGGGAGAGGCACAGAGTTCGGTTCTTAGCTTTTCTTTGATGTTTTTAACTTAGTTTCAATTAATTTCTTGTCTAGACAATAGGTAGAACTCGACCCATAGTACTAAATGCCTTTAAGAAATGGTTTTCTTCAATCCAATAAAGAAATCCAAATCCTTCATGAGAAACTAAACCCTTTGTAGGGTTTGATGTAATTCAATCCAAAGTGCTATGGGTTGATTGTATTTAGTTAGGATTTTATGCATTTGGTATAATGATTGTATATGCCTAAAGATTGTTCTTCATGATATACCATTTGAGATAAAAATTTGTTTCTTGTCTATGAGGAATCTATTTTAGTCTTGAATGATTTCTATGTTTTCAATGTCATGGAAGGAGGAAACATAGGCTATACAATGATGCTTGTGATATGATTTTATGTGAATTTGATAGGATATGCTAGGGACCACGACTCAATCCACACTTAGATTAACTTAGAATAGGTAAAAAGTGTAGTGGAAACCAATGATATTTTATGTTTTTTCCATGAAATTGTGTAGGCTATTAAGAGAACTTATATTGCATGCTAGAAAACACGAGTTATATCACATGTAGGATATTAGGTGAGTAACTAGTGCAAAACTATGATGTTCTATTATTTTCTTTCGATAGTATTTTCATGTTGAGTTTGTTGTAAGAATTGACAACCTTTACACACTGATATTATACTTTTGCTAAAGATCCATGTTAGATACGGTTTGCTTGTAGTATGAGGATTGAGCGAAATCAATTCCCTATACTCTCCAAATTACTTTTACTTTAATTAGCTTAACCTAGTTCAAGTTTATGTTGTTTTATTTTTTAGTTTAAAAATCCAAAAACATTTCTTACTTATGAGTTGGGTTAGGTGCGACTCTAGGAATTTCATTACTAAGCAACCAAACACAATCCCTGCGTACGATACCCTCTTTTAGAACTATCTTGCAAGGGTGTGATCTATAGCAAGCGGTTATATAAATTTTAAAATCGAGAGCGCTCGCGCGCGTATCAAAAACATTGCTTACCTGGAGTGATGCCAGAATATTGACAAGCTTGGCCATAAGTGTCATGAAAGTGGACAGCAAGCTTATCAACACGGACAACACGCATAACAGCTTCAAGCATTGGAATGACAGTACCTGGAAAGATAAATATTCTTAAAAGGTAACACCACAAAAAAGTCAAGTCTATTAAATAATAATATTACATAATTTCAAAAGATGCAAGTCAACTGTAACTCAAACATGAAGGAGTTATGATTTAAATTACATGTCAAGACAACCAATTTTTCTCTTCTTATAAATTAAGTTAACTTTTCAATAGGTTTCCAAGTCGAAAAGGAGTAACTCAGCATCATCCATCATCCCAATTGTCTTATTTTTTTAAAAAAAAAAGTCTTCCAAATTAAACAGAGCTAGGTCTTGCAAACAGCTTTCTGAAGACCACATCCACACAGACTAAATACTTCTCCAGGCCACTGTCGCAATCCACACCACCTAGTTGCTACCAATTCCCTTCACAATATCTCCGTTCCAGTTCCAAACCATCAAAAACACTTTTCCAATAGGACCGTGTCCCCCCATCTTCTTGAATGAATAATCGTGGTAGCTAGCTTAGCAAGTGAAGTCTATTGGTATCAGAGACCTAGGGTCAAATAACGCTGATGGAGGACAGCCTTGAAACTTAATGATTAAGGGGCTGTTTTGCTGGAAAGGTGGTGAGGATCAGTTATAAAAGTATTAGAGAAGAGAAATAAAAAATTGGGGCAGGAGGAGAGACAGATCTGGTCAGGGTTCAGATTGAATAGATGATGACGCAGAAATGCTGAGAATTTCGAAAAGAGAAAAAAGGGAGTAGGAGATTTTGAAAAATGAAAGAACAGAGAAAATATAAGTGAAAGTAGAACTAAAAGCAAGGTGCTCAAAGCAATACACAGACAAATTTCACCAGTCATAGCTAGGTGACCAATTGGTGGAGCTAGTGCGGTAGCAATTCAAGAAGTGAGAGCACAAGAGCATCTATTCCAAACTATAGTGAGAGCAGACGCACACTCCAGGGTGGCATATATTTAGATAAATATATGATATATTTTTAATATATATCATTTAAAAAAAATATGTATATATTAGAAATAATATAAATACAATATACATACTGGTCTAGTGCCTTGAGAGTAATAAAGAAATGCAAGCTAGCAAGAAAAATTAAATGTTACTCCAGCGCATTAGTTGAGCACCAGCTATTCAACTTCACAGGCCTGAGTTTGAGGCCCCCCTTTACATCATTTCGTTCAAAAATATCATGTGTCCGACTATAAGATGGTCAAGATTGGATTCATGCTTTCCCACAATATTAGCGTGCTCTTAACCAATTCAAATTCTCATCAATGAGAATATGATGTATTAGAATATTAATTAAATGATTAAATTCATAATCTCTTCAATCAAGTTAAAACTTTTCGGAGAACTAATAATTTAATATGGTATCAGAATAGAGTCGATGTTCGAATTTAGGACCTCTACATTATACCCTTATATTTAAGTTAAATATTTTTTTTGGATGACGAGGAACCCCTCCAAAGCAGGGCCACTTCGTGAACCCACCCCTGTCAGGTAAACCCGGACCCATGTAAAGCGCCCCCTCTACAAAGATCGGATAATACTCCGACTTTCGCTTTAAGTTAAATATTCTACACGTTATGTCTTGTCTTATTTATAAGGAAGAGTCTAGGCCCATATATGAACGAAAGTTTTAGAATATTAATTAAATTATTAAATTTATCTTTTCTTATCAGCTTTAAGTTTTTGAGATAATTAGCGATTTAACATAATGAATTCACATCGGAGAACTATAAATACAAAGATTTACCACATAACCACTTTAAAATCATGGGAACACAATTCGAGAGCAGGTGTCCCCTTAGGAAACAAATTATGGTAACTAGGTTCATAATATAGAATAGCAGTCACAACCTTCTGTGGTAGAGATTGCTACCTAAGGAAGTACTTTCAAGGTTCTAAGTTAAAGTAGCTCACAAGTTACCAGGTCACATCACATAAAAGAGCATCTTTCACATTGTGTAGCAGCTGCCAGAAAGAATACTTGATGTAGAAGCACTAGTTTCTACATTACTTGCGAGCTACTAGTGAATTATTTGCTTCCTAAATTTACTTCATGATGCAGTAGCTGCACCGTATTAATTCTCAATTTGGTACATTGTGATGCATTTGACTTGTTGGCATCATGGAATCCACAGATGGCTCTGCTTGATAATGCAAACCACTGCCTTGATAACACTTGTTGCGTCATAAGAAAACGTTTAACTCTAATGGCCTTCCTTCAGCCTGATGGCTCATAAACTTTGGCGGCAACTTAATTCCACCTAATTATCTTATTTTCTCTATGAAGGAGAAAGAAAATTAAAGGGAGCAAAATCTAGGCGAATCTTAAGTGCATGGATACAAGTTAAGTTGGATCCTAGATGTATAAATATAAGAAGGCAGAGCCTTTCACCATTCAGCTTGATCTTAGTCCTTGCGCATGGATTAGCAATAGTTTGAAATGTTAACCTATTTGGGAATCTTCGGGCCCACACTTACTTTCAACTCTCTTACAGATTTCCTCACTTGCAACACCCTTCCTCATCAATACTTTCGTTGATGAAATAGGAAGAGCATCTATGAAAATGAACAGTTGTTTTCTATTTCAGCCCTTGTTTTTCATTCCACATATATAGGAGAAGCATACATTTACAATATGACAATATGACGATATGAAAGAGTATTCTAGAAAGAGCCAGCTGGTGGGGACATCTGGTACAGTCAGATGTACAAGGACACCTCACCAAGTGGTTCTTCTAGAAGAGTACAACATGGCATAGCATTCTCTTTCTCAAACACTCTCCCTCAAGCTGGGGCATATATGTTATATAAGCCCAGCTTGAAACAGATAGACTTGAATAGACTCCTACATAATGACTTTGTAACAAGATCAGCAAATTGGTCTTCAGATTTCACAAATGGCGTAGCTATGTCTCCACTTAGTATCTTATCTTGTACAGAATAGAAGTCTACTTCAATACGCTTGGTCCTTTCATGAGACACCGGATTGGACGCAATGTGTATAGCAGCTTGGTTACCCCAGGATAGTGGGACAGGATTAGGTGTTGGGAAGCCTAACTCCAAAAGAAAGTCTTATAACCAAGCTATCTCACTACAATATAAGCTATCGCCCTGTATTTCTGCTTCTGCGCTTGACTAAGCAATTACACTTTGCATCTTACTTTTCCATGTGACGGGATTTCCTCCTAAAAAGGTGCAATACCCTATAGTGGAACTTCTATCTATCTGAAGCTAATCCTACCCAATCTGCGTCAATGAAATTTTATACCTTAAGATGACCATTCTTTCTAAACAATATGCCTCGCCTGGAGTCCCCTTCAGGTATTGAATGACACGAATAGCAACATCCCAATGTGAAAGTCTTGGGGCTTCAAAGAACTAACTCACAACACTAACTGCATATGAGATATCTAGCCTTGTGATAGTGGGATTAATGAGCTTCCCAATCAATCAACAATATCTGCCAGGATCTCAAAATAATTCTCTTTCATCTCTTAAGAGTTTTTAATAAGGATCCAAAAGAATGTGTCAATAAGACGAGAAACCAGCAATCTAGTTTCTTCTACGATGTCAAGTACATACTTCCTCTGAGATAAATTGATGCCTTGCTTAGATCTTGCAACTTCAATTCCCAAGAAGTACCGAAGTTTGCCAAGATCTTCAGTGTGAAAGTGACGCCATGAGAGTTGTTTCAATCTAGTGATGCCTCTAGAATCATATCCAATGATCACAATGTCATCCAGATAAACAGTAAGTAGTATGTATATCCAGCATCGGTGTGTAAATGAAAATTTGAATGATCCGTCTAACAATGGTGGAGACCAAAATCCATGAAAACCTCATAAACTTCCCAAACCATGCTTGTCACTGCTTGAGGCCATAAAATGTTTTCTTCAACTTGCAGACACTACCCTTGTGCTCCCCCTAAGCATCAAACCTAAGTAGTTGCTCCATATATACCTCCTCAAGTAGGTCACGATGGAGAAATGCATTTTTGACATTCAATTGATAGAGAGGTCAGTCAAGATTGGCCGCAAGTGATATCAAGACGCAAACATAAGAGATCCTGGCCACAAGAGAGAATGTCTCATCCTAGTCAATACCATAAGTCTGAGTATAGCCCTTTGCAACCAACTAGAACCATCAGGATGGAACTTAACAGTATACACCCATTTACAACCAACAATATGTTTCCCAGGTGTCAAGGAAACAAGGTCCCAAGCCCCATTCTAATGTAATGTGACCATCTCCAACTCCATGACCTTCCTCCAACCCAGGTCAAAGAGTGCATCCTGAACAATTTTAGGGATGGAAATTCTTGAAAGTGTCGAAATAAAATAGGAAAGAGAATAAGACATTGAGTAACAAGAAACAAAGCTACTAATGGGATGCATAGTAACACAGCCACGTGTACCTTTCCAGAAAGCAATGAGAAGTGAAATTGAGTCAGGAGATGATGGAGGATCAGCATACTGTGAGGATGATGGAGGGGGCATTGGAGCTGTCAGTCGTGGGCGTCAAGTATATACTTGTAACGGATCTGGGGCCTTTGGAGGCAATGGCTCGGGAGAAGGTAAGGAACTCGAGGTCAGAAAAGGGATAGAAGATGTAGGAGACTCGAACTGATATTCCTTAGGAGAACAAGCTCCAGAGAAATATGAATGAAACTCATCAAAAGTAACATCAGCACTTGTAAAGTAGCATTGCAGGACTGCAGAGTAGCATTGATATCCATCCTGAGTCCGTGAATAACCAAGAAAGAACATTAGTGGAGCGAGGATCAAAGTTGATGAGGTACCAAGCAGTCAGAACTGCATCACTCCAAAAATGCTTGGGTACGTGCATATGAAATAGGAGGGCTCAAGCAACATCAAGGAGGCGTCAATTCTTGCGCTCAGCAACACCAATTTGTTGTGGTGTGTGAGGACATGTGGTATGGTGTACAATATTTTTGACAGATAAATAAGAAGTAAAGGATTGAGAGACATTCTTTGGCATTGTCAAATCGCAACATTTAGATTTTCAAGCCAAATTGAGTTTCGATCTCTTTGCAGAAAATCTGAAAAATTGACCAACTCAAAACAAGTTTTCGTTAAAAATAACCAAGTCATCAGGAATAGTCATCAATAAGGTAAAGAACTGAAATTTATTTGACACAACATTAAAGGACCACTGTCACCCCATACATCGGAGTGTACTAACTCAAATAGGTTAGAAACCCGACCAACCAAGCTAGACAAAAAAGAAGCACAGCAGTGTTTACTGAACTGACATGCTTCACAAGACAAAAAAAAAAATAGACGACCAAGACTCCCGACTTAAGGCTTCAAAGTATAGAGAGACGGGGACTGAGCCGACAATGCCATGGAAAGGAGATAATGAAGACTGAAGAGCTTGTGGAGGAGAGATGGGAGCAAAATTCAGATAGTAGAGACCTCCAACTTCATGCCCCATACCAATCATCCTCTTCGTCTAGAGATCCTAAAAAATACAGATAGAAGGGTAAAAACTAACATAACTCTGAATGTCTTTGGCGACTTTACAAAATGACAACAAATTGAAAGGAAAACCAAGAATATGTAAAACAGATAACAATTCAAGAACAAGACTAGGATGAGTGGTTCCAGAGCCCTATACTTTGGTTAAAGTAACACTCTGAGGTGATGTAATAGTCATAATCAGATAGATGAGTGGATATACCAATCATATGTTCAGACGCACCGGAATCAATAAGCCATGGATCGGAAGTAGAGGATAAAAGACAATGGGATGTAGTACCTGACTGGGCTAGAGCAGCTGAGAAGGAAGTTGTTCACTTATGATGGGCTAGGAGCTGAGCATACTCATCCTTTGTTATAGAGATCATCTTTGTCTCCTCTGCTGCAGTAGATGGTCCTGATGCCGAGGTGGAATAATCCTGAGAGAAGGTCTAATTGTGCAGATCCAAAGGGTCTGCCATGGAGGTCCTAACAGTAATCCACCAAATGATTGTTGCGGCGCAGTGAGTGCACTTCATAGGTTCCCAGTTTCCAGAGTGTCTACCTCCCCTCGAATCATGGCCACCAAGGCCACTACGCCCACCTTGACTACTATGGCTTCCTCGTGATCTACTAGAATCACCACGTGAGGCAACACGTGCAAAGCGCTCACAAGAACCGGTGTCCATTTCAAAAAGAGTTGAGCATTGTAGTTAAGAATAAACCTCATGGTGACAAGGAAGAATGGAGCTACACAAGATCTGTGCACAGACCAGCTCATATTCAGACTTTAAACCACTGAGAAATCGAACGACATCCATATCCTGGCGCTGCATTTCCATACGAGTGATACCAGTCGTGAGTGATTGATACATGTTTCTTTCTTGAAGTACATGCATGATTTGAGAATAATATTTTGTCAAACTCTGATTTCCTTGCTCGAGACCAAAATATTGCTTGCATACGACATACAAGGGAGTGACATTCTCTAATCCAAAATAGACGTCTTGCAAACACTCCCAATAGCTTTCGTTGATCGAAGGTGCATCAAAGTGACCCCAATGTTGGGTTCTATACTAGAAATTATGAGAGACATAATCAAATTATCCTCCTAGCCACAAAGACTTGCCAAGATAGTTGAGGTAGTAGACATAGTCGAGCCATCTGAGCTAATTGTATCACTTGCAGTAGTGGTTGGCTTGTCAAATAAAAGGTGACCAAATAATCCCTTTCCTCTCAAGAATATCTCTATTGTTCAGGCCCAATAAATGCAGTCCTTGCCATTAAATTTAATAGATGTAATAAGAGAATTTAAAGTAGACATGGAGGAAATGAGCTCAGGTCTAGCAACCATCATGTCAACTAATAAGTAGAATACTCATAAAGTCATGCAAGAAAGCGAAAAAGAATCAAGAAACGACCTCCAAATGCCTCTGAATGGATTGAATACTTTGAATTGGTTGGAACCGGCCAACAATATCATGGAACGGCCGAAATCTAGCAGAACGGACCGGAATATGCATTGAACTAGACATACCACTGAACCGGTCGAGAAATAATGTTGTCCAGTTTTAGTGTTGGCTTATTCAGTGATCAAAATGATGTTTGTAAGCCTTGTTTACACTTGGGTGTTTGGGTTTTTCATCTGGAATTGATTAAGTTAAGATTTACAATGGTGTCAGCAACTGGGTCAGCAAAGGCATCCTGACATAATTGTTCTAGAAGCACACCAAAAAGCCTTGTCAAAAACTGGCGTCAAATAGCTGTCCTAGCGGGATTGGTTTAGAAGAACCACAGAGAGCACTGTCAACAAGCCGTCCTAACGTGGCTGGTTTAGAAGACTTACAGAAGGTGTCGTCAGCAAGACGTCCTAACGCGAAGACTTTCAAAGAGCTCTGTCAGCAAAGTCGTCAACAACACATCCTAACGCTTTTGATAATATATTGTTGATACACAAGCAACCCTAGAGGCATCCTAACGGAGTCAGTAATGCGCCCTGACGCCGCTACATGTTTTGCATGAGTTCGAAGGTTTCAACATGAAGATTTTAGGGTTTTTCATCCTTGATCTTTATAAGGACATCTAAGCACAAGTATTCTTTGTAAGAGCCATTGGTTATTGAGTGCTTAGCCTCTTTATAGTGAGCCAAGAGATATCATTGTCTTAAGAGCTTCCATTGTTCAATCTCTTGGAGTATTTAGTTCAAACCACATCCTTCACTATAAAGAACCTGAAGTCTAATCAGAGTTCGGGTTAAGGAGATCAGATAGAAGACTTGTCGGGAGGTTCAAGGAGAACTATTGTGATAGCGGGCAAGTGAGTCACTTGTTGAATACAGAGTCATTTACAAAGGTTTTGTGAGTATGATCTTATTTTAAACTTCTCATTCAATCCACCGAGTGTTTTACTTTAGAAGAGTTTTTCAAATTGTTTTCATTTCGTCAATAAAAATTTTTGTGTTGATGTGCGATTGCCTATTATCATTGTGGTGGTTTGATATTTGATGTTGCAGAATTTGTTATAGCATTTTTATTTCATATTTACTGTCGCACATCACCTGTTTACCCCCTCTATGTGAGTGCTTTGGGGTCAAAACTCCTTTTTCAAATGTGAACAAGCCGGAAAATGAATTGAACCGGACGAAACACCAATGAACCGGCTGAAAAATGCACCAAAACCAGCCTAACACCTATGAACAAGCCGAAAAACGAAGTGAACCAGCCGAAAACCAGCAAACCGAGTTGACCCAAGAGGAAATGACCTGGATACTATTTGACCCAAGATGGTGTCGGGTCAAAAGAGCGACCCAATAACCGGGTTGGGCTGGATCGAATCTAGCCCCCCTCCTTTTTTTAGAACACAGCCCAAGTCGATGAAGCCAGCCTAAAACAATCCACAACCCAAACCAAACGATGAAGAGCCCAATACAGAGAAGCCCTACCAAATTTGTTTTAATAAAAGGCCCACGGGAAGTCGCCAAACTAATACCAATGCACCAACTGAGCCCAACAACCAAAGACCTGGGCCCAAACCAACCGAGCCCAAACAGTAGCTAAACACCACTCCTAGCTATCCTTATCCAGGATACAAAGCAGCAACCAATCGAGAGCCAAACAAGGGTCTTCCCTGTCAACTCCGGTAAGCAACGATACCAACAACTCTCAGAAACCTCTAACAACCACCGCACCGACACGGACACAGCTCAGCAACGATCGAAAGCCACCCATACATGCAACCATTCTCATCAGGCCAACTGTTACAGTTTTGGAAAATGTCACAACCGATCAGAAACTGTCATTAACCACCACAGACAACCAAACAGCTATGAACAACACCCTGAGTAGTCTGTTTTCATCAGGAAGCAACAAACACAGCAGCCAAGGACATGGTCCGGCTATTCTACGACCAAACATCAACGGCGACACTGGTGATGAAGACAACAATTCTCTACAACGTCATCATACACCTCCCAACATCATTTAAATGCCAAAAGAGAAACAAACGTTCATCCCCAATCAACCAACTAGAGCAAACCAAAAATGAAAAAATAAATAAATAAATTTTTTTTTAAAAAAAAAAAAAAGGAAAAGAAAAGAGGAAGACAAAAATGAGAGAATCAGAGGCAAGGGAATAATTCAAATCCCAAGCTCTGATACCATGTTAATGAAATAAGAAGAGAATCTATGGAATGATAAGTTTTAATTGATAAATAATAATTTATTAAAAAACGTAAGGCGTCCCTAAGTACACAGGAAGTATACACAACAAACTCAAAACAAGCAAGAAACCCAAGCCTTCAAACCCAAAACCCACAAAACAGCAAAGCCCAAAACCCCCCAAGGCACCTAACGCTAGAAAACAAGACACTTGCCTTTCCCCTACCTAGTGGATGCACCCTTAGCATCGTAGTTGATGGAGCATTCTAAATTTAGAAGCTCCCTTCTATCCTTTACCTTCTGAGGCTAGCCTCTANGCGGGGGCGCGTGCCTGCGCGTCCCGCTAGGTCTCTCTTCAGCCCGCCGTCTATTAGTGAGACAGGCTCAGGGCCATCGTGGGGGGTGGTTTGTGGAAGTCTTCGGCTCTGTCTGTGAGTTTCTTCGCTCCCGTTCTCTCGTTGGGTTTGTTTCTTCGTCGGTCATCGTTATCTCTACCCTAGTGGTGGCGCGTTCAGAGCGCTACGCTAGGGTGGATCGTAACGTCTGGATGCTCTCCTTCTCTGGCATGACTTGTTCTTCTGGGTTGGTCGCGTGAGTTTGGGTATGGAGAGCCGCTTCTTCGTGGAGGCCAAATCCTTCTCCTTTTCAGTCGTTTCTGGCAAACCGGAGCTCCGGTTAGAGGAAAGGAGGAAAGGTTTTGCCGGGGCTGTCTCCTTGGGCCCGAGATGTGTAGCCTGGTTGATTGTGACGATCGAAGAAGTATTGAGGAGTACAATAGTCGAGGAGTTCGTCAGATCCACCCGGGAGGCATCAAACGAGGTCACTGTGAAGAGGGGAGGCAACAGAGCCGGTCGTTTTTTGGAGGTGGCGTCTCAAGTTCTGGGTGGCCGGAGAGGATTTATCCTGTTGCCTGAAGGCCACGGTGGTTGGGGTTGGAGTAGATTTTCTGGGGAGTTGAGCAAGGTGATGGCTTTCTTTGAAGCCATGGGAGGACCTTCTCTTTCGGATCCTGGTTCTGGGCTGGGGGTGTTTCTTGAGCCATCGGCGAAGGAGGCTTCTTCGCAACTGCAAGTTCAGCCTGTGGGTGCTGCAGATTCTTCTTGTGGGGCTGCTGATGGGGAAGCTGGTCCGGGTGCTGGGGGTAAGGTGGTTCAGAGCACTCCGGAGGCGCTGCGATCTCTTCTTGGAGCGTGGGAAGACAGGTTCGAGAAGATGATAGGGAAGATGGACCGGGTGATTGCTGCGGTTTGGGTTGGGCTGGTTCAGTTTGGGTTGGGCTGTGGTTCAGTGTTACGTAATTTGGGCCCAAGGACATTAAGGAGGGCTCTTTTTTTGGCAAGTTGAAGCCCAAACTGAAGCCCAAGTTCAGCTTTTTAGGCAAAAGGCCTCATCAGCTTTCTGCCCAAGCCTCCGAAACGCCGGCGTCTTCGTCGTTGGTTTCGCCGGAGATTCAGGTTTCGCCGGAATCTCTTATTCCGCCGTCGGTGTCTGTCCAGATTTCGCCAGAATCTCATATTCCGGCCCCTTCTTCTTCTTCTTCTGTGATGGAGCGTCCCTCTGTGGTCCAGATATCGCCGGAAACTCAGATTTCGGCCTCTTCTCCTTCCA
The DNA here is from genome assembly GCA_900184695.1 of Betula pendula. Classification (NCBI taxonomy): domain Eukaryota; kingdom Viridiplantae; phylum Streptophyta; class Magnoliopsida; order Fagales; family Betulaceae; genus Betula; species Betula pendula. Next base: position 23,551 of record FXXK01001686.1, on the reverse strand, counting down.
AAGTTGACCAGATAACGCCGGAATTTCAGATTCCGGTCTCTTCTTCTCCTTCTGCGATGGTGCGGGCCAGTGTTGACGGGAGTCTCGAAGTGGCTACATCCTCTGCATTCGTGCGGGCTAGACCGCTGAAGAGCCTTCTTCGGCGAGGCTTTCTTAATTCTTTGCCGTCGAGTGCTTTGGGTTCGTGTGCTTCAGGTTTGGCCCCTTCTGTTTCTACGGTTAGGGTCCCTGGTTCTGTCTTATGCACTGGGTTGGCTCCAGGTGGGTTTTCAAGGCAGGAGCTGGCTCCGGGTGGGCTTCAGTCCCCGGGTTTTGTGGCTGAAACGCATTGGGCTTCTGTTTGGAGGTCGCTGCCAGTGATGTCCTATAAGCCCATGCAGCGCTATAGCCGTAAGTTGCGGAGTAGCAGGTTTTTGAAGATGGACGAAAGCATGATCATTGAGGCCGTGTATTCGTTCGGTGCCCCGGCTATTTTTTCTGATGTGGGGAAAGTTGGAGCTTCTCTTCCTAGGGAGGTTACTCCTCGGAAGGTGAAGGGTAGAAGGGAGCTTAAAAATTTAGAATGCTCCATTAAGTACGAGGCTAAGGGTGCTTCCACTAGGAGGGGGAGAGGCAAGCCTGTGTCTCGTTAGTATTGGGTGTTGCTGTTTTGCGGGTTTCAGGTTTGAGAGTTGTGGTTTTGAGGGCTTGAGGGTTGCGGGTTTGAGGGTTCCCTGTGTTTGGGCCTCTTGTGTATACTGCATATGTACTTTTTAGGGGCGCTTACGCTTTTTTTAATTAATTTTCTTACTTAAAAAAAAAAAAAAAAAAGTTTTTATTGATAAGTAATAATTTATTAAAAAGCGTAAGGCGCCCTAAGTACACAGGAAGTATACACAAGAGACTCAAAACAAGCAAAAAACCCAAGCCCTCAAACCCAAAACCCACAAAACAGCAAAGCCCCAAACCCCCCAAGGCATACAACGCTAGAAACAAGACACTTGTCTTTCCCCCGCTAGTGGATGTACCCTTAGCATCGTAGTTGATGGAGCATTCTAAATTTAGAAGCTCCCTTACCCTTTACCTTCCAAGGCTAGCCTCTAAGGTGACATCTAACCCCCTCACTAGGCTGCCCCCATCGAATCCATTGAATCCTAATTCAAACGATTGACAGGGGGAAACCACCTAAAGGGTAAGGAAAATCTCTGCCCCATCCCCACCCCAGCATACTCCGTCTTCTACACTACAGAAATCTTCGTCCTCCTCTTCACTATTCACAAACTCTAAAGATGGACCGACCAAATCTGTCACTGCACTAGAAGAGACAGGTGAAGCACTGAACTACAACGCTAGCTCGGCGATCAAGTTATCATCCATTTTCAAAAACCCCGTTCCCCTCAACTTACAGCTATCGCATTGCATGGGTTAGGAGGACATCACAGACAAAGGCCTCAAATCAGAAGCCCAAAACCCTTCAGTCACGATACTCGGTGAAACCTCCAACCTAGGAAGCCCACCCGGAGCCAACCCAGTATTCAAGACTACACTAGGGCCCTTAACTGTAGAAACGGATGGAGGAGGGGCCAAACCTGAAGCTTCCTTGCTCGGACCCATAGAAAATGGCAGCAGAGGGTTAAGAAAGCCACGCCGAAAAAGACTATTCGTCGGTTTTGGGATCCCTCCATCACTGTGCTGAGCCAACACAGTAGAAGAATCTAGTTTAGGACTCCTTTCATCATTGCCGATCCATCACAGAAGAAGAAGCTGGAATCTGAGCTTCCACCATTAAGTGGACAAACGTCGACAGCAAGCTTGCACCTTCAATGCAACCAGAACACACTACAGACCAAACCCAACAGGGACTCTCACCGAAATCCCCGAGACCAAACCAGCCAACGAAGAATCCTCCATTTCTATGAAATGAGAAGTTGTTTTCTATTTCAGCCCTTGTTCATTTCTTTCCGCGTATATAGGAGAAGCATACATTTACAATATGAGAAGATGACGTAATCTTCTGGAAAGGAATAGCTGGTGGGGACAGCTGTACAGGGATACCTCACCAAGTGGTTCTTCTAGAAGAGTACAACATGGCATAGCATTCTCTCACTCTCTAACAATTCTCATTAGAGAACATTGAATTTTGATGACTTCCCTCCAACCTAATGGCCCCCAAGCTCTATCTCCAATCAATTCCTCCAAGCATGAGAGGTGCAAAAAGGCCACAATTCAATTCATGATCACATTCTCAAGCTTTTAATCTTTTCATTCTTTGCCCTACCTCCATCCCTCCCTCCCTCATAGGAATCACTCGATTTTCAATTCTTTGATCTCTAACTAAACCTTTTAAGTAAGATAGGTGCTAAAGTTTTATGCAATTCAAGTTGGTGATCATGTTCTCAAAGTTCTTGGTCTTAACATTCTTAGATCTCCCTTCACCCTAATGATTTTCAGATCAAGTTCAGCAATTTCTCACCTATCACCCCAAACCCCCCTGCTCTTTCTCTTCCCTTAGATCTTCATCAACCAAATTGTTATAAACTAAGACCTTGAGGTCAGATCCATTTCTTTGCACCCAACAGCCATATCTGAATCCATTTAAGAAAACAAAAAGGAGCATATGAGACATAGAGGTTTTTAAACCAGAACCTGTTATGGCAATACTAACACAAACATATAAATGATAAAATACAAGGCAGTTTTAGAGGTTACCAGGGGTACCAACGCCAATTGTATCACCCAGGGAAATTTCAGAGCAACCCATATCATAAAGCTCTTTAGCCACATATGCTACTTTAGTTGGAGGTACCGCTCCTTCCACTGGACACCCCACAACACAAGATATATATCTGACAAGATAAGAAAGTATTACATTAACCAAAAACTGGTTTCGACATTACTGAAATTTTTATTTTTATTTTTTTAAATAAAAAAATAAAAAAGGAATTGTAAGGAAAACAAGATCGTATACTTCTCCCATCAATAGAGATTTCGAAATTAAAGATTAGTCCCCAGACATTGCAAGCATTACTTAGTTCCCAAACTGTAAAAATTCCTGAAATCATGGTTCTAAAAAAAACAAACAAAAAGTCTTATCTAACAAAACATCTACTGGCATTTTGAAAGTAGTAAAGACAAACTCAGACAGATGGTCACTCTCACATCTAAGTCAACCCCAGCAATAACTCAAAAATGATGATGGAATGATTGTCTTCATCGCTTACATGTCTGTCAATCACGCAGTCATCTAAAAGTTTTCACTTCCAGTTGTAACATTTTCAGCTCAAATGCCAAATTTATCTTTATGTGATGGTTCAAAAGTGAAGGGTGGCAAAGCATAAACCATGAAAGCTATTCTGATCATGTTAAATGCAATCACAAGATAACCAGGATTGATTGGGGTCTCAGACACAAATGTGTTTCTCTTCCTTGGGTAGGTGAAATGAATAGGAAGACATTAGGATTAGGAAAAATGTCCTAAGCATTAAGTTTTGGCAGGTCACTTCTCTTTGGCATGGTCAAGTTAAGTTTAGAAGGCAATGTTGACTAGTGTCTTTACTGCAATTTATGGCCCAATGATCCTACACCTAGACATGAATCTGGGCTAAGGATGCAAACCTCAACCAACTACCACTGTCAATGAGTTGATCTTCTATGTTACTTAGATATTTTAAAAAGAGTAATGATACAAGTCACCCTCTATGTCTACCTTGTGTCTATCAAAAGTAGCGTAGTTTTTAAAATCACAATTAGATCAAAAGTCAATAATAATGAATCATAAATTCAATAATGATTTTAAAAGCCACATTAGTTTTAGTTGACATAAAGTAGACATGGAGGGTGACATATATAATTACTCTTTTAAAAATATGAATTTTTGTGTGAATGAGCAGCTTTCATAGTATATACCCCAAGCCTATAGATGATCCTCTCGACTATGTGCCTTGGCCAACTTCCAAAAATAACTACCTACGCAATCATGGAAGCCATATAATCTTCTAGTGAGAAACTTTGTTAGGGCATCTAAGCCAGCTTGTATTTGTTATATTTCTAAATTCCAAAGCAGTAAAATGCTGAGCCACTCCTTAGTTGAGTCATAGGTAGTTGAACCTTGAAAGATGAAGGTCAAAGCCAATTACTAGAAAAGCAAACTGAAAGATACTAACATAAAGAACCAAATATATATATATAAATGTGCATTAAAAGGAAAAAAGATCTCTGAGTGCTGTATCTTGGATTTGAAAGAGATTACTTGGGCTCTCCCATTTGGACTAATAAAATTCACCAAACTCGGACGCAAAAATCTTCAGGATACAACTCAATTCCAATAACTTAAAAGAATCTAATGGAAATCTAACCTCTTTTAATACTCCATGCATCAGTTATGAGAGGCGCTACTTGAGGGTTAGAATTTCTTCTTCAAGTAGGCCAACAATAGGAGTAATGAAAATCTTGACGGGTTTTAAGAGTATCTACTTATTTGCAAGCTTTTATCCTATGACCAAATACTCGAACGCTAGGAAGATCTAGGAAATCCAATGGCCATATGTTACAAGATACATACACATACGTATAATAAAAATAATTACAACAAGAGTTGGAAAATTTACCCACGAACAGGAATCAAGAGTTTGTTAGCAGCAAGAACAACATCGCGGTAACGAGTGAGACTATCTTCAATAGTGCAGTTAATATTGGATTTTGAAAAAGACTCAGATGCTGAGGCAAAGATGGCTACTTCCTTGGCTCCAGCAGCAACAGCTGCTTCAAAACCCTAGAAGAAAGCAATATAACAATGAAAAATTTCCTTCACACAGATTCTAGATTAATATATGTTCTCTGTTAAAGAATGCTTACTTTAAGATTTGGAGTTAAGACAGGAAATCTAGCACTTTCAACATTACGAATTGCTTCCATCACATCCTTGGCATCTGCTAACTAAGTCAAACACAAAATAGTTCCAAAAGGCAGCATTTAGTTTCTATAGGAGGATAGCCCCTTTCAAAAATAGAAAAGACACAAATGAATTCACAAATCCATACAACAAACCTACACGTATAAGTACAGAAGCCAGAACCATACATTCTATGAAGACTTGTAATTTGAAGATGCTGTAAAGAACAAATACATATAGACTTCTAATTTGAAAGGAGATAACACAAAATAGATACGATCATAGTGAAACAAAGATTAAAAGAAAAAATAACAAAATGACTTTTAATCAAGAAGAAAAGAAACAATTACACTATTATTTTCAAGACATTTTTTTATAAAATTGATGTGCCAAACACTTGAAGACATCTGAACTCAGCCACCCAAATTTAAGACAATGATTATGTTACCAAGATAAAAGAAGTGATTGTAGTACCATGAAGCAAAGAAGTTGAAAAAAAAAAAAAAAAAAAAAAAAAACACAGGTTGAGAGAGAGAGAGAGAGATTATATTGCCTCATCCCTATATTTCTTAAATAACCCCACTTAAGCAGGGTCGTTCATCTTCAATGCACATCTATTAGCAGCCCTCATATCTTTCTAGAACCTCTCTTAGCACCACAACTATAACAAATCAAGAAAAACACTAGGCACATCTCTTTTATTACTCAAAAAGAACTAGTCCAGCTACAAATGAAGCTTCCTAAAATCACTTATAAAACTCAGTCTCACCTAATAAAGAACTAATGGGGACTTAACATCCATGAGCACCTTTATAATTGTAACACCGGGGGAAATTTAAGTCTTTTAAACTGATTATGAGAACTCAATAACAATGTTGAGAAAACATTATTATTTGTCTTTTATAATTGTTTCAGGTATGCCCTATAAGTTTAGGAACTTTCGGATCAAGTTTTGAAGTTTTTAATGGACAAAAGGATCTTTTTGACCTTAAAACTTCTTATTGATAAAAACTTAATCATACATACTCAAATTGAGTCAAATAAAAGTCCATAGTGCTTTTCTCGGAATTCTCTTCCAAAATGTAAATTTTCAAGAAAATCTATTTTTGAAAAATTCAGTTTCTGTTGGGTGGCTAAGTTGTTTAGTTGACAAAATTTCAGTTTCTGATTCCCTCATTTTATGATGCTAGTCTCTGAGGAGCTAGCTTAGTTGTTTAAGTTTTATGTTTTATAGTTTTGGTATTTGTAATATTATATTAAGTTAATTTATGTTTTGTATTATTTAAACTATGAACTTTTGTGCCGCCTATGGCACTCACTTTTATTCAATGCATCTAGTATGCATTTATATGTAACTTAAACCAAATTATTATTTTTTTTGAGATAATTCAGTCAACTCATCTGTGTTATGTGAGGAATTCCTAGACTATTTAGAAAGAAAAAAATATTTAGCTGCAAGATTATATCTCTGATGTCGTAATGTCGCGTAAAAAATGGAGGTTTCTACTTACGATTCTATTATAGAATTGAAACATCACAATAATCGACCCACTCAATGTGGGCAATCCACCCACCCAAGGTAAGACTAACTTATTGGGATGTCACAACCACGATTCCTATAAGGAGGTGTTACAGTCAATCCCAAGGCCACACAACAAGATTATCTTAGTCAACCTATTTTTTCTATTTCCAAATTTGACTACCCAATATTATTCAGGTTGCGTCCTCTTTTGCATTTCCATTTCCACGGTTTACTGAAACTCTTTAAGATCATGAAACTGGGAAAGCCTTACATTGAGTCATTGACATCATATAACAAAGCCCCCTGTTTTGATGACGTATCAGCATTGAAGGACTAGGCAACTCAGCTTTCGATACCATGATAGGCCTGTTTTGCATTTCCATTTCCACGGTTTACTGAAATTATTTAAGATCATGAAACTGGGAAAGCCTTACATTGAGTCATTGACATCATATAACAAAGCCCCCTGTTTTGATGACGTATCAGCATTGAAGGACTAGGCAACTCAGCTTTCGATACCATGATAGGCCTGTTTTAATTTGGCAATTAAAACATAATTACCTCCACAGCCTACTCCCTAACTGGAAGCATCCTAGCGTGTCAAAATGTGTGATGTCATCAAAGTTTTCAGGTGTTCTCAGTGTGGGAGAATTTCTCATCAAATATTCTTCTTCCTAGACTCGATTATGGCATTACCCTATAAATCAATGTTATGCTGTTCAATGCCGCTTTATCTCAAACATACTTTCAGGGTTTTAATAAACCTCAAAGACATCCAAATGCAGAAGATGCCAAGCCATATCAATAAACACAGAAAGAAAAAAGGCTCATTCTTTCCTTTTAAATGAGGGGGAAAAAAAAAATCAAGCAAATACAAGGGGCAAAAAAGGAAAGAAATGCTTAACAGGTTGTACTAGAATCAGAAGGAGAATCAATCTATACAAAAGTGAACAGAGAGATCAAGGAGCTTCTGAAAAATATACACTCAACACAAAGAAGTTCACTACAAGGCAGATTCTCTTCTATAAAATGACCAAGCCATGAATACCTGTGGTACCCATTTCGGTGAAACAAAACTCGTGGCCTCAACAACAGGCAACCCAGAAGAAACTAGCATTTTTATCAACTCGACCTTTACAGAAGTAGGCACAATTTGCTTCTCGTTTTGCAATCCATCCCTTGGACCAACTTCCACCATCTTCACATATCCTGGAATACTTCTAAGAAACTGCAGTAGCATATATAGTTTTAGGAAATACAACCTCTATAACATGGAAAAAAAAAAAACAGAACGGAATTTGTAAATGCACCAAGTATATATATGGAAATAGATATAACTACATGATTCTTGAAAACATCAAACTCAGAGTTGATGGTGAGAGGAGTACACACTCAAGATAAACTTCCTAAAGTATATATTATTCATTGCGGAAGGTCAAGAAGAAAAGGATCCTACGATAAGAGAATGAGTGACTCAACCACTTCTTCCCTCTGTAGCTTAGGATGAAATTTCCAGCTAAAAATGTAGAGTTAACAGACAAAGTTTATATAAGATCTGATGCACCTTATTAGAAAACTCCCCTGTGCACTTATCATTGCAATGGGAGCTATAATGACGATTCACCAAACACCAAGCATGACGAGCATTACCAAGTGCCTGATAATTCCAACCCCGGCTTGCAAGTGCCCCATTAACAGTATCTCCCTGAGACACATTCCTTGTTTGTTTACTCCACAAGTATGCTTCTCTTATCTCCTCATGACTGGAAACAACATATTGATTATTCTATTCAGAATAAATTATAAAAAAAAAAAAAAGTATTGACATCAATAAAAGAAACAAGAACATTTAATTTATACTCAATCACTAGAAGAAAACCTCTTGAATGTTTCAGCTCCGATGCTTGAGAGCATTACTGGAACAAGTTTATGCAGCAAGCAATTGCTACCCCACGAAAACTTATACACACCCCTCGCTGCTGGCATTGCATCAACAGCCCAAATGACGTGTCTCTTGAACAAAATATTCAACTCCCTCCTGATTCAAGCTCACTGGCTAAAACAAAAAAAAAGGGACATAAATGCTTATAGGTGATCAGTAAAATCTCTAGAAAACTACAATCCCTCCAACAATGTAAACATTACCGTCGCATAGAACAAGCATTTTTCTCATTCTTGTTTAGTTATTGTTGAGGAAAGAAATATGAGCAACGGTAACAAATCAATTGAGAAGGGAAAACCCAGCAAGCAACATTCACATTCCTTCTATATAAACATTTCCATGTATAGAAGATCACGATATTAATTCACAACAGCTACGTAACCTAAGTTTCTTGTATAAATACCCCATCATGTAAGCAGATTATCATGATGTAATACACAATGAATTTCTTTTTCATTTCGTCTCTCAGTAGCTATGTTTGGTTTTTTTCATGGTATCGGAGTATAGTGGTTTGTCTCTTCAACGGAAAAACAGAGTCTTTGGTTTTTTTTTTCATACCTATTGCACGTTGTTCCTTCTCTGTTGCACAGTGTCACGGCAATATCCTTGCCCAATTATTTTGGGTGCTAGTCCCCCTCGTTTTCCCCGGTCAGAAAACGTGCGGGCTGTTATCCACCCGTTGGTCAGAGGCCACCATTTGCATCGTCACCGTCGCAAGCCAGTGGTGCTCGTTTGGTCAGAGGCCACCAATCCATCTCTCTGCACAAAGAAGATTGATTCTTCTTTATATCTTTTGGTCAGCCCGATTAAGAAGCAGGTTTCACTCTCTGTATTTGCTTTTGTTTGCTGTTTTGATTAAATACGGCCCAGCCCTTCACTTATCCATAATAATTTTTTATTTTTTTTTGGGAAAATATAAAAATGCACCATGTACTGACAGACGATTTTAAAAGCCTCCTCAAACTGTCGATATGTAATAAAATATTCATTTTCAAATATTTTTCTTAAAATACCTTTTAAGAAATTCAAAAAAAGTAATTTGAAGAATCGAAGGGTATTTTAGAAAAAAAAAAAATCGAAAATAAGCAGTTTTATCGCATATTGGCAATTTGAGATGTCGACATCTACCACTTGTCAATTTAGGCTCTTTTAAAATTGGCTGTAATTCAAGAGCTTTTTTTATATTTTTTCCTATTTTTTTTCTGGACAGAGTTTTCCTCCAACCCAGTTTGGAGGAAAACTCTGTCTTTTTTTTCTCACACCCATTAGCTCTATGTAGCAGCCCATTGACCTAGTCAACCATCCTGCTATATGTAGTTTAGGCTACATCCCTAAGCTACAAGTAGTTTAGTGTAATCCTCTTAAAAATTACAAAAATAAAAAACTACTTCCACCTAGTTTTCACCATGACTGAAACCACAACTCCCCTTCACACCTCCTTCCCAAGATCCCAATCATCATTTATACCTCTACCATTTCGATCATTCTGGCGTGGTGTTGGTTTCTCAATCTCTCAATGGAGAGAATTATCAAACATGGAGCCAAGCAATCATTATAGTGTGCTAAGAACAAGCTCGGATTCATTGATGGCACTATCTCTTCACCAACAAACTCCTCCAAAGATTTTCCACAATGGAGTTGATGCAACAATATGGTAAAATATTGGCTATTAAATTCTATTTCTAATGACATTTACACTAGTGTCATTTATTGCAACCTTGCCAGCGACCTTTGGCTAGATCTTAAAGGACGATTCTCTCAAGTGAATGGCCCTCCCATGTTTCAACTCGAGCAAGACATCAGCAATCTTGTTTAGGGCACCATGCCAATAGCAACATATTTCACCAAATTGAGGGAGTTATTGGATGAACTATCAACACTTCAGCCCAACCTGTGTTGCACATATGGTGTACTCAAGGAGGGGCTCCAACTACAGCAATATCAACGTACCATGAAATTTCTTATAGGTCTCAATGACTCCTATGCAGTTGTACATTGACATGTCCTATTAATGGAACTCTTGCCTTCAGCCAATCATGTATATGCTTTGGTCCTTCAAGAGGAATGCCAACGGAGCATTACAACACCACCTACCGTTGAGGTTATTGCCTTGGCTACAAAAGGCAACTTGCCGCCAAGGAAGGACAATCGATATAATTCTCAAATGAAGGAACGGCAAAAATGCACACATTGCAGTTGTGAAAGTCATTGATAAAGCGCCAAATGTTTCACATTCAAGCTCTATAACTCACATATGCTAATTCCTTAGTTTCATTATTTTATAAGTTTTTGTATTTTTTTTTAGTTTTCTCCTTTTTCATGTCCTTTGGAAAAATACAAGTAATGTCATTGATTTCGGGCTTAGAAATACATCATAGTGAGCTGGTGAAGAAAAATGGCTCGAGCCCATCTAAAAAAGGCTCAAGCACATCACTGCACAAAGGGCTCGAGCTCACTAGGAAAGGGTTCGAGCGCATTGGGACGCAACCATTGTCTGACATGCACTAGATTGGGGAGAGAAAAGAATATAAAAGAGATTAAATATGGTCAGTACAAAATCAGCTCAATGTGGACTTTTTTAAAGTGCACCTTACCTCTATAGGACTTCTTGTCTTAGATAAGCAAATGGGTCTCTCTCTCATTAAATGGAACTCTCGTTCAACACACAAAGGGGGTTGAAGTGTGAAGTGTTCTGAATATCCATAGGGGGCTCGACCAGCAACTCCAGAAGCTCTTGGGAATGGATTTCTCTTCATCAAAGGGGACTTCCAGCACCTTCATGAGTGGCTAACTCTTCCATAAGTTGTTGAAGTAGCCTTTTCAAATCACAATAGTTTGATTGTGTTTATCTTTGAAATTTTTTGCATATGTGTAATAGTTGTATAGCCTAGAGGATTGCAAAACTTTTGTAGATTGCTTTTAATATTATATTCATTCATGATGAAATATTTCTCTTGTCTTAGAAAGTTTTTTATCTTGTTTGAACTCAAATTGTGGCGACCCGATTTCATCACCTTTTTTTTTTTTTTTGATGAAACCGAATAGTCACAGAGGCTCATGTAAAGCCCACATCGTTAACTCATAATCTGAGTATATCACATCAGAGTTAATAACATACATGCAGCGGAAATAAATACATAACATGTGAGAGAACATCACCTGGAGCTGACATAAACTACACACAACAGTTTTATACAAAGACTATACAACAAAATAATGGCTAACAGAAATGCCACATACGGCATAGCCAAAGTACATCATTATGTTTCTACATATTTAACAGCATGATGTACAACAAAACTAGACTACAGTGTGAGCCTAAACAAAATATACCCAATGGGCGTACATCGCCCTCAAACATCATACCCCAAATGTGCAGCCACTGGATCTTCATCAAGATCTGCTGTACCTGCAACACAAGTATCATCTATGTAATCATAGAGGTCATCCATGATTACATAGGGGAGAAGAAGAAGAAAGGGTGAGTCAACAGTTCATAAAGAATGAAGACTCCCCCGAGGGTTTTCGAAATGAGCCAAACTTTTATTTATGTAATTGTTTACAATATCAGCCACTCAATTTCATAAAAATATTATTCCTTCATTTATCAACTCAGTGTGGCTGATGAAGTAAACAACACATTCATAAAGCAATTTAAATCATTATATAACTGTAAATGTATGCATATGTTCCNTCATACAAAAAAAAAAAAAAAATTGAGATGTCTTTTCAATTTAGACTCTTTTAAAATTGGCTGTAATTCAAGGGCTTTTTTATATTTTTCCCTATTTTTTTTCTCACACCCATTAGCCCTATGTAGCAGCCCATTGACCTACTCAACCATCCTGCTATATGTAGTTTAGGCTACATCCCTAAGCTACAAGTAGTTTAGTGTAATCCTCTTAAAAAATAAAAAACTACTTCCGCCTAGTTTTCACCATGACTGAAACTACAACTCCCCTTCACACCTCCTTCCCAAGATCCCAATCATCATTTATACCTCTACCATTTCGATCATTCTGGCGTGGTGTTGGTTTCTCAATCTCTCAGTAGAGAGAATTATCAAACATGGAGCCAAGCAATCATTATAGTGTGCTAAGAACAAGCTCAGATTCATTGATGGCACTATCTCTTCACCAACAAACTCCTCCAAAGATTTTCCACAATGGAGTTGATGCAACAATATGGTAAAATATTGGCTATTAATTCTATTTCTAATGACATTTACACCAGTGTCATTTATTGCAACCTTGCCAGCGACCTTTGGCTAGATCTTAAAGGGCGATTTTCTCTCAAGTGAATGGTCCTCCTATGTTTCAACTCGAGCAAGACATCAGCAATTTTGTTTAGGGCACCATGCCAGTAGCGACATATTTCACCAAATTGAGGGGGTTATTGGATGAACTATCAACACTTCAGCCCAACCTGTGTTGCACATATGGTGTACTCAAGGAGGGGCTCCAATTACAGCAATATCAACGTACCATGAAATTTCTTATAGGTCTCAATGACTCCTATGCAGTTGTACATGGACATGTCCTATTAATGGAACTCTTGCCTTCAGTCAATCATGTATATGCTTTGGTCCTTCAAGAGGAATGCCAATGAAGCATTACAACACCACCTACCGTTGAGGTTATTGCCTTGGCTACAAAAGGCAACTTGCCGCCAAGGAAGGACAATCGATATAATTCTCAAATGAAGGAACGACAAAAATGCACACATTGCGGTTGTGAAAGTCATTGATAAAGCGCCGAATGTTTCACATTCAAGCTCTGTAACTCACATGTGCTAATTCCTTAGTTTCATTATTTTATAAGTTTTTGTATTTTTTTTTAGTTTTCTCTTTTTTCATGTCCTTTGGAAAAATACAAGTAATGCCATTGATTTCGGGCTTAGAAATACATCATAGTGAGCTGGTGAAGAAAAATGGCTCGAGCCCATCTAAAAAAGGCTCGAGCACATCACTGCACAAAGGGCTCGAGCTCACCAGGAAAGGGTTCGAGCGCATTGGGACGCAACCATTATCTGACATGCACTAGATTGGGGAGAGAAAAGAATATAAAAGAGATTAAATATGGTCAGTACAAAATCAGCTCAGTGTGGACTTTTGTGAAGTCCACCTTACCTCTATAGGACTTCTTGTCTTAGATAAGCAAGTGGGTCTCTCTCTCATTAAATGGAACTCTCGTTCAACACACAAAGGGGGTTGAAGTGTGAAGTGTTCTGAATATCCATAGGGAGCTCGACCAGCAGCTCCAGAAGCTCTTGGGAATGAATTTCTCTTCATCAAAGGGGACTTCCAGCACCTTCATGAGTGGCTAACTCTTCCATAAGTTGTTGAAGTAGCCTTTTCAAATCACAATAGTTTGATTGTGTTTATCTTTGAAATTTTCTGCATATGTGTAATAGTTGTATAGCCTAGAGGATTGCAAAACTTTTGTAAATTGCTTTTAATATTATATTCATTCATGATGAAATATTTCTCTTGTCTTAGAAAGTTTTTTATCTTGTTTGAACTCAAATCATTATTATTTTCTGTAATTATGAGAGTGATGGCTATACAGCGGTTTTTCTTTGATACAAAATCAAAAGGGTTTGATAGGTTGTACTTAGAGAAGATGAACCGTACTATACCCTAACTTAGTATAATGTAGGTAGACGGTTCATGCCAACTGAAGATGGGTTCCACTCATCAATTGACTATGTATAAGCTATTAGGAGGTTTTATACCTAGGGAAGATGGATCATACCATAATTAGTGGTTAGGTGGACAATTTGTGCCAACCGAAGATGAGTTATTATTATCTCTAAATAAAAGTATTTTCGTGTCGATATCATTGTGTGCTTGACAACCATAACATGCATCATATTATGCATGTAAAGAGAGTCACACGTTGAACACAATCTACCATTGGTATTAGGTTTGTGATGAAATAAATCCCCTATTCGTCTCTCTATTTTATTTGTTATTAATTTATGTTTACATTTATTTTTGAAACCAAAACAAACAATTTTTTTTTTTTTTTTTTTGAGTTAGGTTAGATTAGATCTTAATAACTTGATAACAACCACAAACAACAGTCCTTAAGGTTCGACACCCTCACATATACATATTGTACAAAAATTCCTTCCATTGCGAGTTGTAATTTTATTATTGATCGTAAATACCACATCAATTTTTGGCACCATTGCTGAGGACTGTTAACGATTGTTTATTAAGTTTTTGAGATTGAATCTAATTTGATTTCATACATATTCTGTGTAGTTCATTTTTGTTTGTAATCTAGTTTTTGTTTCTGTTTCTTACAGAAAGGGCTCGAGCGCATATATGTTGCACAAAGAGCTCGAGCCACATCCAAAGGAATCTAGCACATATCTCCAGACAGAAGTACTGAAGCTGCTGCATGAACTACAAAAGCTGTAACTTCTAACTTTTTTTTTTTTTAAAAATTTCTGTATATATTGCTTTTTACTTTCAATAGTATATGTTTGATCTCCAATCATTGTCATTGCCAATTTTTTCTTGCGACTTTGACATAGAACGCACTCTTAGACAACTTAGAGCCGAAAGAGACTTTAGTTTAAGAGAGCATACTATAGAGACCATGGCTGAAAAGGCAGCAAGACCCGTTTTGTTGAGAGATCATTATGTTCTCTCTACTTACACTTCTTCTTTATGCCTCCAGCTACACAAATGTTATTTTTTGACGACAGCTCATTATGAAATTAAGTCCAGCATCATTCAATTACCTTCAGACTATCCTTATAACATTTAGTACATTCATACATGATAGTAGGACAAGTGGGTAAGACATGAGAATATTTGTCATTAATAAGAGGATTGAAAGCCATGTGAAGAGGTGAATAAAAATATGAGTAGTCAAACTTTGAAGAACCCCAGCCAAATGATCAAAAATGAATGAATAGATCACAGCCGTCTAAAGCCTCATAAAAAGAAAGAAAATAGATCACTTTCACTACTTTCACCTCTCAAGCATTCACTTTCAAAAAGAAAAGAAGAAAAGGTTTTTCTCACTGACAGATGAGGAATAAAATAAGTGAGTGACCCCAAAGTTTGGTTTTTATCCGGTAATCTCTAAGTAAGTTTACTAAAGTTAAAAGTGTTGCACCCAAGAAAATAATTAAGGAGTTAATTAATAAAAACCTTTGAACAATTTGAATTAATAACGTATATAGATAATATTTATCAATAAAAGATAAGTATGGTACTAGTGTAGTAATAATGTTAATTAATTAGTATATATATGAATATGTGATAGATAAGTTAAGCATAGGATAAAACAATAATTATCAAGTGATAGAATTTTAGCTAAGTGTGGGTCATACAATAAATTAGACAAGATAAGAGCTATTTTAATGATGTGGTGCATGTGCTGCCACATGTTGGGCAGCCAAGGCTGTTGGGATTATAATGGAACAGCTGGGTTAAAGTGAAACAAGGTGTGCATCACGTGGCAGCTGCAGCTCACCCCCTTTTCCTTCTCTTCTTCACATGGCAGCTGCTGCACACTCCATTTTTCCTTCCTCTTCTTCACGTCTTCTCCCTCACTTTCGCACAGCCCATTCTCTTCTTCTTTTCCCTTCTCTTTTTCTCTTCTTTCTCCTCTGCTGCGTCACTCTCGGTTCCTACTGCTGCTGTCCGTGACTTCCATACTATTTCTGGTCGTGAGTGAGGAAGAGTGAGAGCTGGCTAAGAGAGAGAGTTGGACGAGAGAGAGAGTTGAAATTCTGCAATGAGAGGTTCTGGCCGTGAGTGTTAGCTGCTGTCCAAGGAAGGGGTTGAAGTGGATTTTCAGCCATGGGTCTTCTAGGATGTGAGTTCTATAAACGACAAGAGGAGTTTTAAGCAAGCTCGAGTGCCATCATCGTGAATCCTTCTCGGTCTCTTAAGGTGAGTAATCTTTTACTCACTGAGGACGAATACGTTTTATGTTTTCAAAAAAATTTATAAATGATTTTAGATATTTCAAAGATGCTAAACAAGTTGAAAAAGAATAGAATTTTAATGCCTTTAAAGTTTGTTTAAAGCTATGGAAAAGTCAAGCCATTCATATATTGTTTGAGCATGTTTATTATTACTTGATACTTTCGATGTGTTATGGGATATTTGATGGGATATGATTGATATTGTGTTGTGATTTTGAAAGTTCTAAAATATGAAAGAAATGCCATGATTTGTTGATTACTTCGTTACTTTGATATTTTGAGATGATGATTTGCGATGATTGAGAAATGATTTTATTTCAATTGTTATGATATGATTGTTAAGAAAAGATGTCATGTTGAGATTTGAAAGTTGCATAGACATGAGCATAGCATTGATGTGTGAGCTTGATTATGGGCTATGAATAAAGTAAAGTAAAGGGCTGGGCCCATATGATTAAAGTAAAGTAAAGGGCTGGGCCCATAATGATAAAGTAAAGTAAAGGGCTGGCCCATATGATTAAAGTAAAGTAAAGGGCTGGGCCCATATGATTAAAGTAGAGAAAATGGCCTGGGCCCATATGATTAAAGTAAAGAAAGGTGGAAGATTAAAGCATGCATTGCATTGTTCTTGATGATTTATATGTATTGATTTAAGAGTTATTCCATGTTAGACGTATTGGTATGAATAAGAGTTTTCATTTAAAGGAACATATGTATCCGTTTATAGTTGGGTTGTACATGATGTTTTATGAATTTTATTATGTATATTGGAGCATATGTATACATTCACAGTTATATAATGATTTAAATTGCTTTATGAACGTGTTATTTACTTCATCAGCCACATTGAGTTGACAAATGAAAGAATGATATTTTTATGAAATTGAGTGGCTGATATTGTAAGCGATTACATAATAAAAGTTTGGCTCATTGTGAAAACCCTCGGGGGAGTCTTCATTCTTTATGAACTGTTGACTCACCCTTTCTTCTTCTTCTCCCCTATGTAATCATGGATGATCTCTATGATTACATAGATGATACTTGTGTTGCAGGTACAACGGATCTTGATGAAGATCCAGTGGCTGCACATTTGGGGTATGATGTCTAAGGGCAATGTACGCCCATTAAGTATATTTTGTATAGGCTCACTGTAGTCTAGTTTTGTTGTACATCATGCTGTTATATATGTAGAAACATAATGATGTACTTTGGCTATGCCGTATGTGGCATTTTTGTTAGCCATTATTTTGTTGTATAGTCTTTGTATAAAACTGTTGTGTGTAGTTTATGTCAGCTCCAGGTGATGTTCTCTCACATGTTTTGTATTTATTTCCGCTACATGTATGTTATTAACTCTGATGTGATACGCTCAGATTATGAGTTAACGATGTGGGCTTTACATGAGCCTCTGTGACTATTCGGTTTCATTAAAAAAAAAAAAAATAGGTGATGAAATCGGGTTGCCACAAAAAGTCTTCTTTTTTACTTTAAATGCATANCTTCTTCTCCCCTATGTAATCATGGATGATCTCTATGATTACATAGATGATACTTGTGTTGCAGGTACAACGGATCTTGATGAAGATCCAGTGGCTGCACATTTGGGGTATGATGTCTGAGGGCGATGTACGCCCATTGGGTATATTTTGTATAGGCTCACTGTAGTCTAGTTTTGTTGTACATCATGCTGTTATATATGTAGAAACATAATGATGTACTTTGGCTATGCCATATGTGGCATTTTTGTTAGCCATTATTTTGTTGTATAGTCTTTGTATAAAACTGTTGTGTGTAGTTTATGTCAGCTCCAGGTGATGTTCTCTCACATGTTATGTATTTATTTCCGCTGCATGTATGTTATTAACTCTGATGTGATACGCTCAGATTATGAGTTAACGATGTGGGCTTTACATGAGCCTCTGTGACTATTCGGTTTCATTTAAAAAAAAAAAGAAAAAGAAAAAGAAAAAAATAGGTGATGAAATCGGGTCGCCACAGGTTATGGTATCAGAGCAGTTTGCTCTAAGGGCTATTGTGAGAGATAGGTTGTTTAGATTGTCTAAGTGTAGAGTTTAATGTTGGAGCTATAGGAACTTAAAAGCCTAAAGAGAAAATAAATCATTAAGTTTAAAATGAGTCGTGCATGGGCGAGTTTAATAAATGCTCATAACTGTTGACGCTTGTTTAGCTGGTATTTTGTATGTAATCACATTGTCTAACGAGTTGTAATGTGATGTTACAGAAAATGCCACCAAGAAGAGGACGACCTTCACTACGGCGTCACCGCGATGAGTCGGTGAATAGTGGGGATAGAAGCGAAAATGTTCCTCCACCTCCACCACCTCCTCCTCCACCCGCAGTGCCAGGAGTGACTGAACTTGTAGCACAAACTAATCAACTCATTGCCACAGTCTTAGCTCGCCTACCACAGCCACATGAACAAAGAGAAACAGTTGGCTGCACCTCAGCCAATTTCTTTCGCCATCATTATCTGACCTTTAATGGTGTAGCAGGAGCTATAGCAGCAGATAATTGGCTCACAGGTATAAAAATGCTTATGCGGACTCTGAAATGCACCGATGAGCAAATGGTTGAATATCCATCTCTTAAACTCTCTGATGAAGCTGCTTATTGGTGGTTATCAAAGTATGGTATGTTGATGGCTGAATTGGGTGAAAATGCCCCAATTACTTGGGAGAGATTTGAAAAAGAATTTAATGATCGGTTCATTCCAAAAGAACAAAGGGAAATGAGAGCTCGGGAATTCCTCACTTTAGTACAAGGCAATATGACTGTGGAGCAGTATGCTAACAAATTTCTGGAATTATCAAGATATGCTCTCACTTTACTACCAAATGAAGAAGCAAGAATGGAGAGGTTTAAATATGGCCTCAATGCAGGTGTTCGTGATTGCATTGCTTGTCTCAAGATTGCAACATTTTACAGAAATGGTAGATACAGCCTCTATTGCTGAGAGAAGTATGAAAG